>BLBF01000066.1:5724853-5760413 GCA_015471245.1 Laticauda colubrina
ACACAAACCCTTATGAAGCACACGGCCAGTTCCAGGTCTGTCAGCGAAGGGGATCATGAGGATGAATCCAAAGTCAAGCATCCAAGGAGCGATTCCAAGGCGCCCCTTACTTTGCCGGTTACTCCTCCTTTGTATGACGCTCCTTTCCCCTTTTACCGGCGGCCAGCTGAAATGGGATGCTTTTCCCTAGATGCCAAGCGGTGCTTCCACGGAGATGCTCGTCAGCTGCGCTACTATGCTCCACCCCCTTGTGAAGGCCCCTCCCCTGGATTTGACTTACGCGATGGCTACCGCAACCGCTACGTGCAGCGAGATGACAGCGTCCGTGAAGGCCTGGAGCATCTGCTGCAATGGATTGTGCAGAACCGGAAGCAGTTACAGACTGAGGACAAAGGGTGAGAAAGAGTTAGAGCAGGGGTGTCAAATTCAAGACCTGCAAGTCAGATCCGGCCTGCAGGGTGCTTAAATCAGGCCCGCAGGGCTGGCTTGGAAATATCAAAAGGCTCTCCTACGGTGCCTCTGGCGGCTAAAATGGGCTGCATGTGCCTCCCCCCCCCCCCATGCCTTGTTTTCACCCTCCATGGCCGCCTGCAGCATTGTGCTGGCTGAAAACGGCCAGAAAATGCCCCCAAACACGTAAAAAACTGGCCAGAATACAGGCCCAAAAAATGGCCAGAAAATGGGCCCAAAAATGGCCAGAAAATGCCACTAAACACCCAAAAAACGGCCAGAATACGGACCCAAAAACGGCCAGAAAACAGGCCTCAAAACAGCCTGAAAAACAGCCAGAATAGAGAAATAACCCCAGGAGAGCTGAAAAAGGCAGTACAAAAGCAGAAAAATAACAAAATGCCAGGACCAGATGGCTTCCCTAGTGAACTATACAAAAATATGTACGAATTACTTGAACTGACATCTGTAATGTTTTCACTATGTTAATACCAAAATTGCCAAAGTCTTGGTCTGAGGTATATGTTACCCTAATTCCAAAGGAAGGTACCGATTAACAAATGATCTCAAATTATAGACCAATTTCTCTGTTAAACACAGATTATGAAATATTTATGACCATATTAGCGGAAAATATGAAGCCAATTTTAAGTGAGATTATATAATCGGACCAAAACGGCTTCCTGGCAAATAGGCAAATTAGACATTGGAATAGTGTTAAACACAATCGAATATTATGAAGCACACCCTGAAAAGCAAGTCGCATCAATAGTTCTCGACGCACAAAAGGCTTTTGAGAATCTAAATTGGAAATTTATGCTACAACAAATAAAAGGAATGAATTTTGGTATTAACATAGTGAAAACATTACAGACCATATACTCTACTCAAAAAGCAAGTATACTATTGAATGGAGATCATACAGATGACTTTGAGATAGGCAAAGGTGTGAGACAAGGGTGCCCACTTTCACCTCTGCTATTTATCCCTGGAAATACTACATGCCACAATTGGACAAAACCCAAAAATAAAAGGGATCAAAATTAGGAACGAACAATACAAGGTCCAAGCATTCTCAGACGGCCTTATATGTATGGTGGAAGAACCAATTAAAAATGGGCATATATTACTGCAGGAAATAGAAAAAATTGGGGAAGTTGCTGGATTGAAAATAAACAAGAACAAAACTAAAGCCCCTGTCCCACTGCACCAACGGATGCAAAGAGGATGTAAAACGTTGGAAAACGCTATGCATCTGTTGTGTACTCATTGCATATGTGTTTCATACGCTCTATCCCTCGAGCATCCGTCCACTGAGATTTCATCCGCTCAAGAAGTTTTGAGCTGCACAAAACTTTGTGAACAGATGAACTTTCCACTGTGTACGATGCGACATCTGCGACATATACGGGCAACAAACGTTCTATGTCCGTTTATCATCCGTTAAACGTCCGCTGTATCCTCTCTGCATCCTCTGGGCATCCTTGCAACTCACATCCGCTGCAGCTGAAAACGGAAAGAGGGAGGAAACAAAAGGTACACGGAACGTCTACACAGCGTTAGTAGCATGGAAATAGAAAGGATGAGCAGTGAACGGTTTGCATCCTGTATATATCCGCTAGGCTTCCTATGAACATCCGTTTAACATCCCCGCTACATACTACCCACGTCTGTTCTTTTCCGTTCTTTTCCATTCTGTTTATGCAAATTTTTGCCACTTTTTGGAGCGGATGACAACGGATGGAGCACCCGCAAAATTTTGCTCGTCTGCTGTGACCTTTTTGCATACGTTTTGCACCTGTCGGCCAGTGGGACCTAGCCAAATGATTGTTAAAAACTGTACTGCAAAACAGAAAATACAATTACAAAATAATTAAAAAATAAACTGGGATTACAGAGCGAAAAAAAATATTTGGGAATATGGCTATCCGCAAGGTGATTTATCAATCAAGGAGGACAATTATAATAAATTAAATGAACAAATTAGGAAAGAATTGGAATCATGGGGGAAACTACAGTTATCAATCTTAGGCAAAATGGCAGTGCTAAAGATGAACACACTACCAAAATTGATGTACCTTTTTCAGATGATCCTGATAAAATTAGGAAAACAATTTTTCATTGAATCGAATAAAATAACCAAATTTGTTTGGCAGGGCCAAAAATCACACATTAAATTAAAATTGATGCAGGATAATAAAAGCAGAGGTGGTTTTGGGTTACCAGAATGGGAAGTTTACTATCAGGCAGCAATATTAAATTGGATCAAGGATTGGGTTAAACTAAAAAACAAGAGAATACTAACAATAGAGGATCATGACCTCCAGGAAGAATGGCATGCATACTTATGGGAGAAAAAGGTAAGACACATGCCTACTTTAACTGACATTTAATAAGAAATTCACTTATATTGACATGGAGGAAAATTAAGAATAAGTACTACATGAAAATACCATGTTGATTGTCAACCATGGAGGCTATGATACATCCTAATAGATTGGATTTAGGGAAAATGATAACTTATAATGAATTATTAGACACCCAAGGGAACCTAAAATCAAATCAAGAACTTAAAGAACAGGGAATTACAATTGATTGGTGACCATACCTTCAAATTCAAAATACATATAAAAAAGATTTAGAAGAATTTGTATTCGATAAGGGGCAAAATCAATTAGATAAAATTTTAATTGGACCACAACAAAAATTTATATCCAAAATATACAGATATTTGTTAGATTTTAAAATGAATGAGGAAATGGTAAAGAACATGACAATAGCATGGGCACGGAATTTTGGATATAACATAGATTTGGAGGAATGGGAAAAATTATGGAATATAAATTACAGATTAACAGTAGCCTCAACATATAAAGAAAATTTATACAAAATGTTTTACAGATGGCACCTAACCCCGACAAGATTAGCCAAAATATACCCAAATACCAGCCCCAAATGCTGGAAATACCAAAAAGTTGACGGTACCTTTTACCATATGTGGTGGCTATGCCCCAAGGCCAAGATCTATTGGAACCAAATTAAGGATTGGATACAAGGAATCACTGGGCACCAAACTGAACTCAGACCATATTAACTGCAGCCAGAATAGCATACGTGCAAATGTGGAAAGGGCCTAATATACCAACAGAAGATTTAGTTCTACAAAAAATAACTGATTGTGCAGAAATGAGAATGCTTACATTAAAAATGAAGGAAAAAGAAGAATCTGTCATATGTCATAGATGGTATGAATTGTTACAAAATAAGGATAAGATATGAAAAGCAAAAATTATGTAGAAGAGACCTTAAGAGAATGGTATGTAGATATGATAAAAATAGAATGTAATAGTAAATATAAACATGGAAAACAATTATAGTTGATATTTATATATAAATCAATGACAGAAGATGCAAAATAATATATATTGATGTCTAACACTGTTAAGAATAATTATGATATGTACTGGTGGAAAAACAATAAAAAGCAGTGTTAAAATAGTTATCTTGCTTTGACTCTACTGGGATTTAGGCAGATCTAATTTTTTGGGTTGGTTATTCATATTTTTTCTTTTCTTTCTTTCTTCCTCCCTCCCTTTTTCCTTTCTTTCTTTTTCTTTTTTCTTTTTCTTTCTTTCATAATTTTTTTTTCTCTTTCATAATTTCTCCCTTTCTTTCTCTCTCCCTTTTCCTTTCTCTTTTTTCTCTTTCTCTTTTTCTTTCTCTTTCATACTTTCTCTTTTATTTCGTTCTTTTTTTCCTAATTTCTTTTTCTTTCTCTTTTCTCTCTCTCTCTCTTCTTTCTCCCCTTTCCCTTTTCTCTCATTTTCTTTTTTTTCCTTTCTCTTTGTCTTTCTCCCTCTCCCTCTCCCCTGCAGAAAGCTCCTGAATGCAGACTTTGTGACTTGGCGGGGACATCTCACCAAAGTGCTGACCACCCCATACGAGAGTCGGGAGGGATGGTTGCTGGCTGTCACTCTCTTCCGGGGGACCTTGTACATTAGCGAGTTTGAAACTGAGGCCGCCCGCAGAGAACGGGAGCAGCGCTCAGAAATGCTGAAGGAGCTCATGTATATGGGATATAAATTTGAGCAATATATGTGTGCCGGTAAGGTTTCTGGAGAGCTCCCAGCTGTGAATTGAAAGCCAGGTTTTTAGGAGCGATGCTTAATTTATTTTTCCCTTCCTAAACTCAGTTGATGCTTCTGTCTTTTTCAGAGTGTTTGAATTACTAGGAATGAGGCAGACAGAGTGGATAAAAATGATTTTTTTAAAAAACATCACATTTTTAAATTTTAAATTGGATTTTTTTATTTTAATCAAATTTATTTTAATAAAATGATTTGAGTAAAAATCTAGTTTTTTATTTAACATACATTAATAATTTATTTTATTCAGCATGAAATGGGAGCTTAGTTATGTAGCATGAGGCTGTATATTCTGCAATATTAGGACTGTCGGTGAGTTAGCAAGTCAGAGGAGATGCTTCAGGACAGAGATGACAGTTTCTGTTTAAAAATTATGATTTAAATCGAGTTGATTTAAATCAAGCTTTTTGACTAGTGATTTAAATCGTGGTTTAAATTGATATGATTTAAATCAAATCCATCCTGGAGGCAGACAATGTAGGTGGAGAGCCGTGCTTGTCTGTGGTAGCAAAACTCAGGGAAAAAAATGACTGACACTTTTTATGCAGATGCATAAACTGACACTTTTTATGCAGATGGATATTAGTCAGCTAATCCAGCTAATGATTGACTGAATGGTTGCAACGATGCAATACCATGTTTATTTGATGCTCCAGGCAGTCCTTGACTTGTGACAATTTATTTAGTGATGGTTCAAAGTTACAACAGCTGCCGAAAAAGTCTGTGACAGGATTGAATTTGCTTATGCTTTCTGTGAATGTTACCGCTTTTTAACTTGTCAAAGAACTGCCCTCCCCCCAGGGCAGGGGAAGATAGAATGGGGAGACTCCAAACTTCAACTGTGTGAGCCAAGGACACTTCTGCAGGTGTTGGCCAAAGCATTAACCTTTCTCAAAACAAAAGAACGATTCATAATTGGACAATGTGACTTGTCCAGTGGGAGGAGGAGAGAAATCTATTCTTTGCAGCATTGCGCAGGAAAAGTTAGAGCTGGTTTTGCTTTCTTCAGTGCTGAAATGATGTACTCCATAAAGTTTTGCTTTTGGGATTTCAGAGTTCCTGAAAGTGCCTGTTTTTTGTTGGGTTCATTAATCGGACCAATGACAATCCGGTCCTCACACTTATGCTTGGTCCTTGCATTTATGGTTTCTCATTCTCCTTCAGATACTCCCGATGGGATTCCTGATCCAACTGGAGTAGTGAACACAAATGAAGCTTTCTGCACAGTGATTCGGTCCCGCCTGGGAAGTCACTCTCTTCTCTTCTCTGGGGAGGTAGATTGCACCGATCCCCGGAGCCCTTCGCCACAGCCACCTAGTTGCTATGTGGAGCTGAAGACTAGCAAAGTCATGCACAGTCCTGCTCAGAGGAGAAGTTTCTACAGGTGAGGAAGGAAGAGTCAAAATTGTGTTTCCTTCTTGATGCTTGTGTCTGTCCCCCCCTCTTCAGCTAGACCTGTCACACAGCCATCCCTTCTTGGCTGGCTCTAAGATGCTGGGGGAGGAAAGTGGCAATTGGTACAAAGTGGCAAGCATAGAAAAACAGGGGTAAAATCCAGGGCTTCAGTTTGGCAACGAGAAGGAAACAAGATGGACTACTGCCAGCGGAAATAAACTTTGTATGCAGCTCAAATCTTCTGCAGTAGACCCATAGGCAGTAGAAACATCTACAGCAGGGGTGTCAAACTCAATTTCATTGAAGGCCACATCAGGTTGTGTGTGACCTTGGGGGGGCTGGGGGGCATGGCCAGGGTGGGGATGGTCAATCATATCAAGGGTGCCTGTGGTAGGCCAAGTGCAATGCCAGTGAAAACGGGCTACCGATCTCCGTTTTAGACTGGGATGGCCTCCTGCAACCTTCTGTGATGATCCAGAGTAGGATACAAAAGCAACTAAGTCACAAAAACAGGTGAAGTCCCTTTAATTCCTTCAGCTTGGCTTCAAAGGTCCAATTATCATTGACTAGAGAAAAAACTCCCCCACAAACAGTTGCGAAAGGAAGAACTTCTGTTCAAACTCAAAATACATATAAATTATAAATAGAAAACAACAACAACACAAACCACACTGAAGCAATTAATGAGACTGACAGGATAAGGGCTTGAAAATATCCAGAGATATCGAAATACGCACACTGGGAAGAACGCCAGAACTCAGATAAGAAGTGACAAACTGGAAATATTTTCACACTTTGCTTCCAGCACTGGCCCATGCGCAGTTTGTCCTTTTAAACAGTCTTCACAGCTGCAGCCCATGTAGGGGATCAAGGCCCTTTCCTCCCCCGTAGACCATGCCATTCACATTTCCTCCTTATCCACTCCTCCCTACGTGCCCTAGGATGAAGAGGTGATGGGCCTGGGTCTCCCTCTGAATGCCCAGCCGGCCTGTGCCCTTCTCCAGTTTCCTCCACAACCTCCAGAGCTACACTCCCGCTCCCTGTTGTCTGTTCCTCCTCTCCCTCAGAGTTAGATTCTAACAGAGGCATGACACCCTCTGCCAGCAAAAACAGAGCTTGTGGGGGCTGGATATGGCCCTCCCAAGCTCTGTTTTTCTGGCAGAGGCACCGCGGGCTGGTCCTTTGCTATTTCCAGGGTGGCTCCCATGGGCCAGATCTAAGCACCCCACAGGCTGCATTACAACCATACTAATTTAACAACTGCAGCGATTCACTTAACAAACTTGGAAAGAACAGTCATAAAACGGGTTAACACTTAACAAATTTCTCCCTTAGCAACATAAATTCTGGGCTCAATTATGCTCACATGTTGAGGACTACCTTGTAGTCAGTAAGCCAACAACAGGCTGCAATTCCGCATTGTGGCTTATTTTTTCCAAATTAAACCAGGATTAATCAATTCTTTGGTTCACTACCCAAGGAAACGGAGCACTTCCCAGCTGAGTGGATGGGGGTTCACTTCAATGCAGATTGACATTCATTGCAATCATCTGCCTTCTTTTCTTTTCAGGCACAAGATAATCAAGTGGTGGGCCCAGTCTTTTCTTCCTGGGGTGTCCCGGATTGTGGCAGGGTATCGAGGGCCCGATGGCTCAGTTGTGGGACTGGAAACTTTTGAGACTATGAAAATATTCAAACTCATTCGGGTAAGTTTGACCTTGGGAAAGAGATGTCCTCAAGTCCACAGGCTCCAAAATACCAAGTTGGCGGCTGCAGCCACACCGTTGTTGTTTTTTTTACATGTCTTGCACACCCCGAATTGCAAGTTGCCCGATACAAGCTTATACAGGTAGTCCTCGACTTAAAATAGTTCATTTAGTGACTGAAGTTACAACAGCACTGAAAAAAGTTACTTATGACCATTTTTCACACTTATGACCATTCCCCACGTGATTTACATTCGGATGCTTGAGAACTGGTTTATATTTATGACTTGGCTGTGTCTCGGGATCATGGGATCATCTTTTTGGGACCTTCTGACAAGCAAAGTCAGATTCACTTAACAACCAGGTTACTAATTTAACAATTGCTGTGATTCACTTAACAGACGTGGCAAGAAAAGTTGTAAAATGGGGCAGTTCTCTTAACCAATTTCTCACTTAGCAACATAAACTCTGGACTCAATTATGGTCATAATTCGAGGATTATCTGTAGGCTTCTCTGATGCAACTGACATTGATTATACTAAACCTCTTAAGAATGTGGATAGATCTTCGGAGTTTTGTCATGTGTTCTTACTGGATTTTGTTCCTTGTCATTCCTCCCACTACTACTACTACTACTATTCTTCTTCCTCTTCTTCTTCCTCTTCTTCTTCTTCCTCTTCTTCCTCTTCCTCGTCCTCCTCTTCTTATTCTTATTCTTCCTCTTCCTCTTCCTCCTCCTCCATCTTCATCTTCATCTTCATTCTTATTTTTATATTTTATTTGCTGCCTAGTTTGCTCTGGGGCTGCTCTATGCGGCTTATAATAGTAAAAAGGAAGAAAATGAAAAGGCATATGCAAATGAAGCAACAGTAAACATTTAATGAAGCAGTGACAAAGGAATTACAAGAAGAATAAATATGATGATAACCAAAAAGATGGATAGATGGAGAACCAAGGAGGGGGAAAGGGGAGCCTGTCATTAAATCTAGCAGCCACCGCTAGTGTGTCATTCCCCCATTTCGTCTATTTTTATTTATTCATACCCCATCTTATTTTTTTATAAATAACTCAGGCAACAAACATACATAACATACCTTCCTCCAGTTTCCCCCGTAACAACCACCATATGAGGTGGGTTGGGTTGAGAAGAAGGGACTAGCCAAAAGTCACATAGCCAGGTTTCATGCCTCAGGCAGGAGTAGAAATTAGGGTTTCTCCAATACTGTTCTTTTGAGGGTTAGAATGTCTCTCTTATGAAGTGTGTTATTTGAAGCTTCCCTGATGGTCTAAACCCGTGATGACGAACCTATGGCACGCCTGCCACAGGTGGCACGAGGAGTCATTTGTGCTGGCACATGAACCGCAGGCAAACTTACCTCTCTGCGCATGCGTGTGCCTCACAGCTGACGAAACGAGCCTATTCGGCCTGCAGAGCCTTTTTTCAAGCCACTGGAAGGCCTCAAAAGGCCTCAAACTAGGCCTCACAGTTGTTTTTTGCCTGGTTTGAGGCCTTTTTCAGCCTCCCAGTGGCTTGAAAAAAGCCTCTGTAGGCCGAATAGGCCCATTTTGTCACTTCCTGTTGATACTGGAAGTGATGAAATGGGCCTGTTTGGCCTGCAGAGGGTTTTTCTGGGAGGTTGAAAAAAGGCTTCAAACCAGGCAAAAATCAGCTGTGAGGTACAGTGCAGGTAAGGGGAGGTGTGGGGATTGTGCGTGCATGCGCAGGGGGTGTGGGGGGTGCACACAATTTTTGGCACAGGAGCCCAAAAAGGTTAGCCACCACTGGTCTAAACCAATCTTGGCAACTTTAAAATGTGTGGACCATGGTGGCTGGGGAATTCTGCAAGTTGAAGTTCATGCATCTTAATGTTCCCAAGGAAGAGAAACGGTGGTTTTAGATTAGGGATCCCTAGCCTATGGGCCATGGAGGGGGTTGCCATTGGGCCGCCAAAACAGCTGGCGAGTGCACGTATGCATGTGCATCCTGATGCAAGTAGCAGGCGAGCATGCTTCTTTTAAGTGAGAAGCAGGGGTGCGGGCACGTCGCTTGCACAAATGGAGCTAGGTGCACACTTGCTGCCCACTCGCGCAGAATCTCCCCGCCAGTCCGCAAAGCCGGAAACATTGGATTCCTTGTAGAGTTTAAGGAAGTTTCAAGCAACCCACTTCATAAGAAAGAGACACACTCTTAACTCTTAGATCTCTAGCTCTTATGGAGAAATGCTGGTTTGAAACAGAAATTGCTACCAGCCAGATAAGCTATTCTTTTAAGGACTGGAAATGAAAAGATATATACTTGGTTGCATTTATACCTCAAAACAAAAGCCCCGGTTATTTCTAAGTTAACAATTTCTTCCTTACTCTTGACAGGACGATCCAGGCTGTTGGAAGCCAGCTGTGTGTATGAATTTCTGTGCTGCTTTTCTAGCCTTTTTGAAGACAGTAGTGACGGAAGACAATCCAAAGTGAGTAGTCGTAATTTTGACACACCTGGCAGGAAGCCATGTTCATTCCAACAGTTGACTAGATCAAGAAGTGGAGCCTGAGCACCTCTGGAAGTTGCTAAATGGTAACTCCAAGCAACCACAACTGGTGGTGGCCAATGACAAAGGATTTTTAGAAGTTGGACATCAGCAACATCTGGAAAGTGTTGGGTTCTCCATCTTTGCAGAGCTTAGAAGAGAGAGGTCTCTTCAGTTCTCAAGCGCTGGCAATAGTGAGGTGTCCAAAGCTGACCATTAAGAGACAGACCAGTAATCCTAGGTTCTGCAACCGTGGTGATGGACGATTGGAATTCTGTCATTCATAAAAGATTTCTATGTTTTTTTTAAAATTGCCAACAGATAGGGAGGGGGAAAAGGGGTTTGAAAGAACAGTGTGGCAGCTTGGAAATCAAAAGTGCATTCCATAAATAGTTTTCAAAGATAGTAACTAGGTGACTGAAGTTTCTGCCGTGCAAAATTCTAACTGGAGAGTATGATGGATGACTCTTGGCTATGGATGGGTCCCATTGGAGAATATGAATTATGATACACCCAGGGGGTGGGGGGAAACTAGGGTCAAGGGTGACAATGAATGATGTGTCTCAGAGTCGGCTATACTCAAGCAGTGCCGGACAATAAATAACTCCCAATAAATCCTTTTTAAGTTTGGAAGTTTGACTCATGATTTAATCTGCTGGAATCCTGACAACTGAATATTTCCTACCCTGATCTCAAAAGTTCGCTTTTTCCTTCCTCTCTTCCAGGTTGGTTCATCTCTTCGCTTGGAACCCAGGGCAACCAGTTTCCTTCACAGTGCATCAGGATTCTCACTACCGTTTCCTGCCTGACTGGTACACGGAGGCTCTGAGTGCAGGAAGCCCCCCACGTCCCGACTTCCAGACAGATGCACTGGAAGCCTAGCTGGTTTTGGAGTCTAGAAGCTGCTGCATCTTGCAGGTCAAGGTGGGTGATGGACAGAAAACAGGCACCAAAGAAGCCCATTAGCTGCCACTTGGAGAACGGGAAAGCGGAACGATAGCACTGCTGCAACAACAAATGAAGGACAACAAAACATCCTCTCATGCATAGTTTCCTATAGGTCCTTCTGCCGCATGTTCTGTCTCGTGTCGTCTGTGATTTACAAACAATAGAAGAGGGAGCAAGGGTGTCATGAACTAAGGGTGTCTTTTTGTTGATTGAAGCCTACTTGAAATCAAGATGGTTTGAGAATGGATGAGCTTTGGATGTGTCTCAGCCAGTTGTGGGTAATTTGGGACACACATTATCTTTAGCATAATGTGATCCATAATTGGATCATATTTAACATAATGTATGAATTGGATCAGTCCCAAAGGTGAAGACGTTTTGTTTCTCATCCAAGAACCTTCTTCAGCTCCGATTTATATTCCTCGCAGAGAGCTGGTCATTTGCATCCTTTTGAAGAGCAAGGAACTTCAAACCTGGCAAGTTTAAGACTTGTGGACTTTCAACTCCCAGAATTCCTGAGCTAACATGACCGGAGGAAGAATTCTGGGAGTTGAAGTCCACAAGTCTTAAAGCTGTCAAGTTTAGAGATCCCTGATTTAGAGGGTCCTTGAAGCACTTGGAGGTTTATCTGTGTCCTCAGGATCACCTGAATAGTGCTTCTGGTTCCTAGTACTCAGGTGAACCTGCAGACACAGATAAACCTCCAAGTGCTTCAAGGACCCTCTAAAAAGATGCAAATTGCCAGCTGTCTGCAAGGAATATAAATCCTTCCATTCCCCACTATCCTGTCAGAGCTGAAGAAGCTTCTTGGATGAGAAGTGAAATGTCTTCAAAAGAAAAAACAAGAAAGTCCAGTTCCAAGAACCACTGCCTCCCCCCATGCCTGGTTTGCAAAGCCCGAAATGTTGGGGAACTCTAGTAAAGGATGTGACCCAAATAAGTTGATGCCTCCTTCGTCAGAAGGAAAGATATTCCATCTTCTCTCCAGTTTGTTGGCAAATTTATGCTGATCATGTTGAATTCTGTGTTTGGTCAGAAGTTGCTGCTGGCTGGTATTTTTTCCATGGCAATTCCACAAGCGGGTGTGCATACATGCCTGCTGTGTATGCGAATGGAATGTGCGAGTATGTGCTCACCCCCTGCGTGCACTCGCCAGTCATTTCCATGGCCCAGTTGCAAAGCCCTCATGGGCCACTAGTGCAGGGGTCGCCAACCTTTTGGACCTCGGACCACCATCATTTTAAATCCAGCAGACTACTAATATGAATTTTGACTGACGGTGGCTTGCTGACATTTTCCCAGAGTCTCTGCAGAAAGCAGCAGAGACCCTGAGAAAATCCCCCAAAAAGTCTGCAGGAAAATTCCCCATCCCGTTTTCCTACCAATTGATCATTCTTTATTTGGGATGGCAGGATACCATCTCCAGCTCCGTTCTCAGAGAGAGAGAGAGAGACTTTTGGCTTCATGCAAGGAAAGCAGCAGAAGCAGAAGTCTTTCTTTCTCTCCCCCAAACTCCGCCAGAAACGAGTCTGTGAGACTTGTCACACCGGTGCAGCCTCTTTGAGCAGGATGCCTTGCAGGGTCCAAAAACTCATTTCTGGCGAAGTTTGGGGGAGAGAAAGAAAGACTTTTGCTGATTTCCTTTCATGTAGTCAAAAGCAGAAGAAAGAAAAACAGAAAGAAGCAGTTTGGTGGCCATGTGAGGCATATGGGGCGAGTGGGGCAAGTTCCCCCCCCCCCGGCCTTTTCCCCCTTCCCCTCACTATCATGTTGTTCACAAAGCAAGCGATGCAAGCCTTGTGTTCCCGTGGACCATGTGGGTGGCACAGCCTTGTGTTCCCGCACAGCCTTGTGTTCCCGCGCAGCCTGGATTAATTGCTATGAGGAGTGCTTTGGGGGTGACATTTCTCTGCAAACCACCAAAATTTTCTCATGGACTACCAGTGGTCCCTGGCCTACTGGTTGGTGACAATTGCACTAGTGGGCCGTGACCCACAAGTTGGGGACCCCAGCTTTACTACATAAAAGACAGGTTACCAACTCCACAAGGACATATTTTTATTGTTTTATATCTGCAGATGCATTGCAAAACCTCTCAGAGGTCAGAATAAGGGAGAATAAGAATTTCCCAGGCTTGCAAAATGGACCCAGTCCAGCTGGTATCTTCACCCCTCACTGGGTGTAGAGGCTAGCGGCAAAGACAATGTCTCTCTTGATCATGTTGGAGGCGGCTTCCATCTTCGCGTGCAGCGTCGGCTCCCCCGTCACCCGGGCAGCATTACGCATCTCGCGGCAGGTTTCATCCAGGCGCTGAATGCAGCGGACAATAATGCCTTCCTGCACATCCGTCAGGCGGGCGATCTCGGCAAAGGGCTGAGGACGGATGGAAAGGAAAAGGAAGATGTTGGAGCTGGTTCTCGGGGCGGAAGCACACTCTATTGGTTAGAACTGCCACCTCACGCCGGCTGTTCAGTACTGATCTGATATGAAATTGGGGGCGGGGAGTGTGTGTTGAGAAGGAGGGGAGTGCTTGGGGGGTGGTGGAAAGTAAAAGCTACAAAAGTGAAGGTGGCTCTCCGAGATGGAGCTTGAGGTCGCCCTACAGAGGAGAACTAAATGCTGATCCGACCCACAAAGACATCCAGTTTGACACCCCTGTTCTACTAGCTCCACACACAGGGGAGCTTTGTCTGTCTTAAGGGTAAGAGAGGGAAAGATGGTTCCCATGGGATGAGAAGATTCAAACTGGGAAGGTAATCGGTGGAGCCTCAACCCCTTACCATGCCACGGGCCCACTCGTAAACCACTTCCACCAGCCCGAATTTGTACTGCTCCACAAAATCCTTGACTGATTTTTGCAGGCCGCACTTGCGTTGCAGGAGGGCGATCTGTTCGGCTACTGAGCGGATGTGCTCTATGCCCTGGAGGAGGAAGAGGGAGAGAAGGCAGGGAATTGTTCAGGAGACACTAACTCTCATGGCTGACTCGCTGGGCGCTTTTGCTCGCAGCCAAACTAACAGAAACCGGGAAAGAGAAGAAAAAAGGGATATGATTGGAAGGTGAAGGTGACCGGGAAGAAACTGAGGAATTCATGTGCACCATCTGTGACCTGGGAGAGTCTCTTCACCTCAAGGTCGATCAATGAGAGCCTTCTGAGCTGAGCAGACTGTCTCCCAAAACAAAGAGGTTGCACTGGATTGGTGGACAATGGACATTGGATAGCCTGGAGACAGTGGGGAAGGGAGACTTTTAACTATGCAGTATTTCGCATGAAAACTTCAGAACTGGCTTTGCTTCTACTGTGCCTATATGGATCTGTCACGTGCCTATTGGAATCTGATTCGGAGGGGGAGGTTAAGCAGCTGACAGGGAGTGGGAATGTGGCTCTCTTGGCTGTGGAAGAAACTGGGGAAGGGCAAAGTCCAGCTGGGCAGAGCAGGGGAGAGGTAGAGTAAGGTAGAGGGAATTCAGAGAAAGATCCAGGCCCACCCCCTCTTCATCCTAAGGTACGCAGGGAGGCATGGAGAAGGGAGCAATGTGAGTTGCGTGGCCTATGGGGGAGGAAAGGCCCTGATTCCCTTCATTAGCTGCAGCTGGGAACACAGTGTTTAAAAAGGGAAATTGTACACAGCAAATTGTTGAAAGCAAATCGTGAATTATCTGGTATTGTCAAGGCTTATCTGGGTTCCTGGCATCTTCCCAACTGTGTGTATTTTGCTGGCCTTTCAAGTCTGCAATTCTTTCTCCTGCCCTGACAAGTTAATTGCTGCAGCGTGGTCTGTGTATTTTTATTTACAGTTTGTATGTACTTTGTTGTTGGACTCAATTTCCTCCACTTAAAGACTGTTCTTGGGAGTTTTTTCTCCAGCTGAAGGTAACCTGGACATTGGAGGCAAAGTTGGAGGTACTATAGGGACTCTTTTTATGTGACCGTGTTGCCTTCGTGCCACACCCCTTTGGGTCATCACAGATCTATCAGTAAAATTATTATGATTTGATCTTTTAATGACCCTTTAATCCCTTGCATTGGGGTGGAGTCAGGGCAAGTGAATAGAGCTGAATGTTTACTGGCCAGGTGGCCCTTCCTGTTGCCATTGCAGAGTTTGCAGCAGCTGTTATTTTACTCATTGTGTCCAGAGAGAGAGAGAGATACCTGCTGCTACCTGGGATCAAACTCACAGCCTCCTGATTGTGAGGCGAGAGCTCCATCTCTAGGTCACCGCACCACTCAGTAAAGTTATATTCTTGGTAAAATAATGTGCCAGGAGTTTCTTTTGCTCCAATGGGATGGTTGATTAAGCCAGTTCTCATAGTAGTTGCCCACCTGGATCTCACCAGGAGGCCAACAACCCTGAGATGTCAGTATCGAAGACTGGAGGAAAGGAAGAAGCCTAAATGGGAACTCAAGTCCTCCTTGCTTGTAGTCCCACTTCCCTCCCTTCTCCCACTCCCCACTCACCTTCTGAAGGACAGAGGGCAGCTGGGGCTCCACCTGAGTGCGGACCTGGCACACTGTGCAGCTCAGCAAGGCCACAATCTCCTCAGGCCGCAGGTCGGTCAGGGCATTGTCCAGAAGTAGCTGCGTCAGGAGCAGCTCGTGGTTGCTAATCTGACGGGCCACGCTCCCCTTGAGCTCCACAGCTCCTCCTTCGTTGATGTAGCCCAGGGAACGCAGGACCTGAAGTGACCAGAAATGGAGACTGAAAAAAGCCCAACCAGCTCTACCTCTGGATTGGGGAACAAAAGAGAACACTTTCTCCCTTTGATGATTCCATGAAATTGACAAGAATTCACCACGGGGACATGCTGTAGCAATAGCAGTAGCACTTAAGACTGATATGGCAGTAGACTTATATCCCACTTCACAGTGCTTTATAGCCTTCTCTTGCAGCCATCCTATTGTCCCTCAACCATCTGGGTCTTCATGATTTTACCGACCTCGGAAAGATGGAAGGTTGAGTCAACTTTGAGCCGGTCGGAATCGAACTGCCAAACTGCAGGCAGTTGGCAGTCAGCAGAAGTAGCCTGCAGTACTGCATTCTAACCACTGCACCACCAAGGCTCACTTAGAGACTGAGAGCTGTTTGGGGAATTCTAGGAATTGAACTCTACACATCTTCAAGCTGCCGAAGTTGGGAAACACTGCACTAGTCTCAAACTGAAGGTATTAACCAGATTTCTCTAGGCTGCCCCTTGGCCCAGCGCTGCACAAGACACGAGAACTTTATTTCTTCACTTCTTAATTCCCCAGCCATCTGTTTGATGCAACAGCAGAGAGGCACTCACTTCGACACGCTGGTGATATTCAGGCAGTAAGAGAAGGGACTGGTCCGACAGCAGGAAGCGCAGCTGGTCTAGTTCGTCCAACACTCGTTGGCGCTCTCGGAAGCGTACAAACTAGACAGGGAGGAAGGAGATCGGAAAGGTGAGAGAAGGGATGTAAGCCAATCTGAAGCCCTCTTGTGCAGAATGACCATATCCCCAGCGATCGTGGTATGGAGGAAAGTATGCTTTTCAATGCAACCGGAAAAAGCCAGGCTGGGCAAGCCTGTCTGAAAACTTGCTAATTTTTTCTGGAAAAGAGCTTCAACTCTATGTCTGGGCTGCAATCCCTTATTTGAAGGAAACTGAAACAGAGCTGCTGCTTGTCAAAGAACATGACGAATGAAAAGAAGGACTGGGGAGGCATGATGGCACTGTTCCAATATCTCAGGGGTTGCCACAAAGAAAAGGGAGTGTCAGATCTGTGTATCTGCCATTCTTCAATGGAAGAAGAAGCGGGGAAAGTTGGTACAGGTAATCCCTTTTGATGTAACCTGAATATATTAAATCTTATATTGATTCTGTATACCTTGCACATGACATACAACTGGAGGATTGGAGCCAGATGTCTAGAAACTTGTCACTTCTTGAAGAGATAACAAGATGAGAAGGGACCATAAAAATTCCAGCTCTGGAAGATACCCTTGGGAACTCTCTTAAGATACATTCCCAGAGAAGGTGAGGGGCAATTAACATGTTGGTTCTTTGTTTGACTAAATCCACAAAATAAGGGGAGGGATTCTAACTCTCTTTATCTATTACTGTATGCCTGGAAACATCTTATACTCTGCTTTGACGAGTGCTGGGATTGACTCCCTTTCAATAAAGGATTCCTTTTGAAATATCTAGCTTTCAGAAGTTCATTCTTTTCGGTTAAAGGGAAAAAGTCCAGTGCTTACAAGGAGTCAAGCTATTTTTCAGAGCACCCGAGGGCAGGACAAGAAGCCATGGGTGGAAACTAATCAAGGAGAGAAGCAACCTTAGAACTAAGGAGAAATTTCCTGAGAGTTAAAACAATTAATCAGTGGAACAACTTGCCTCCAGAAGTTGCAAAAGCTCCAACACTGGAAGCTTTTAAAAAGATGTTGGATACCCATTTGTCTGAAGTGGTGTAGAGCTTCCTGCCTAGACGGGGTTGGACTAGAAGACCTCCAAGGTCCCTTCCAACTGTTATTCTGACTCCTGTCTCTAAGCTTTGCCTCCAAGAATGCCGAAGCCCCTAGCATAGGAGGGAGAAAGACCTGCTGAATCATAGATTCATGGTTCGCGGAAGGAACCTTAAAAGGTCTTGTAAGCCAGGAGTCCTTATACCATCCAGACAAATGGTTGTCCAATCTTTTCCTGAAAATCTTCAAGAATTCTGCAACTGGCCAACTGCAACTAATCCACAAATTCAAGAAATAAATGAAATAGACAGAGATAGATAGATAGATAGATAGATAGATAGATAGATAGATAGATAGATATAGATATATGTGATATAGATCAATAGAGATAGATGAAAGAGAAGATATAGATTAGGTAGATGATTAATAGAGACAGATGATATAGATTAGATAGATATAGATAGATAGATAGAGATAGATAGATAGATAGATAGATAGATAGATAGATAGATAGATAGATAGATAGATAGATGATAGATATAAATTAGATCAATATAGATGAGATAGACAAAACAGACAATAGATAGAGATGAGATGGGATAGATGCATGGATAGATGATAGATAAATATAAATGACAGATATGTGTAGATTTAAAATTGGAATTAATATGAACGAATACATTGTCTTTGCATTGCTAGGTGTGAGAAGTTAAAATGCGGACATGTGCTCCCTGCCTTTTACCGAATCCTTTGCGGTTTTTAATTTATTTCTACACTGCTGTTGTTCTCAGCAGAGGCCAGAGAAGTTTACAAGGCAAAACAAACAAACAAATGAAAAAACAAAACAAAACAATACATCCAACCATCCCAACAGGATCAACAGGGTTTGAAAAAGAACCAAAATGATATCAACTGAAGACAAACAAACAAAAACCAAGAAAGAAGCAAACTTAAAGGCTGGAGTAGCTGCTAACTAATAATTTCTTGGTAAACTGGTGTGATTTCCTGTTTTTGAAAAAAAAAGAAATGAGAAGGTGGCGGGAAGGGGGCAACATCAGGAGAGAGTTCCAAGGAGGCTGGCAATTGTGCAGAACTCTGGACCACAATCATGCTCCTTGCTCCAGTACCTTCTGAACTGCACCAAGGGGGTGGGACTAGAAGACCTTCAAGGTCCCTTCCAATTCTGTGATTATTCTGAAGATGGTGCTTCCTGCCCTGACCTCTTTCCAAAGCTGCCCACAAAATGCCGGCCCTGAACTGACCTCTATGTGGAAGAGGGGGCTGTGCACACACTGGAACTTTGGCAAACGTTCCTCCAGACTGCGAGCCTGGATCATGCGCTCTACGACTTCCAGATCCTTCAGCTGAAGGTCGTTCACGGGATCCAGAAGTGGGAGGCCTTCCGGAGAGCCCTCAGCTAAACGCAGCAGCTCCTGGGTTGCTGTGGCCGCTGATGGTCCAGGTGGGTCGTTCCTGCAGATGATGAGAGAGAGAAATAAGAAGGCCACAGAAGGTTTTCCATGAGGGGTGTGGTGGCCTCGAGGTGAAGCTCTCGCCTCACAATCAGGAGGCTGTGAGTTCGATGCTAGGTAGAGGCAGATCTTTCTCTCTCTGGGCACAATGGGAATATATCTGCTGAACAAAACTGCATTGGTGACAGGAAGGGCATCCGGCCAGAAAACACTCTGCTAGCTCCATTCAGTTGCCCAGAATCCATCCAGCAAGGGATTATGTCATTAAAAGATGATGACAGTAGGTTTTTAATGCCTGACCCTTGAAAATCAGTGTCTCCTGTAACTGGGTGCCTTGAATTTTTCTAAAACCTCCCTTGTGTTCCAAGTCACATCAAGTTCGGGATCATGAGTGTGGAATCCACCAAACAGAAAAGCTAGCTAAATTACTGCAAGATCACCTACTTTCATGTAGTTTTATGCTCGTCCTCAATTTATGACTGTAATTGATCCCAGTGCTACAGTTGTAAGTTGAGGTAATCATTAAGCAGGCCATCACGTGACCGCACCTGATTTTGTGACCTTTTTTGGGGTAGTTGTTAAATGAACATCACATTTGTTAAATAAGTGCCACAGTAATCAAACAATAATGCTTCCCCCAATGGGAGGGTTTGTTTTTTTTTTTGCCTGGAAATCAGCAAAAAAAAAAAAAAGCCAAAAATCACAGCTATGTCACTGTGGGACATTGCAAATGGCTGTAAATTTGTGCTAGAGTTGCCAAGCTCCCAACATTCAATCCTGTAACCATGTGTCTCTGTGTGTGTTGTGTTAGTGCTACCATCAGAAGTTTGAAATCAGTTCATAATTAGCTCTGGGGAGGTCAGTCACAATTTGAACGGTCACTAAGTGAGGACTACCTGTAACATCTTTTTCAAGAGTTTTGACTCTTTAAAAAGGTGTTGGGGCATAATGGGGACCTGCTTTCCTATGTTATGGTGTGAGAGGGACAAGTTTAACAAAGAGAGGATCAACTCCAAATATCTGGCAACCAGCTTCAAAGAAGAAACCGAGAAAAACTGAGGGAAATTGAGAGAGAAAAAAAACAATCATGGACGTGTGTCTGTCGAATTGGTTTCTTAGCACTTAAAAAAAAATTTTTTTTTCCAAGAACTGAGCTCCAGATTACGGGAATAAAAAATTGAGGAATGCCAGTCCTTTTCATGTGAACACCATTTCCCAGGCACGTTTATTTATTTATTTGACTGATAAAAGTCACCCATCTCAAACAAATCATTCTGTTAAATTTAGCAGATGGCACCGGACGCAGGGCCCTCTTGCCAGATCGGAAGGGATGAGTAGAAAATGGCAAATTTTGCATCTCATCTCACCTGAACCTGGGCATTTGTCGTTTCCTGAAATCCTCCAGGATACGCTCGGCATTAACACGGAGGTTTTTCGTTGTGATGCCCAGGATATCTGCGGGGCCCAGTTTCTTTATGGTGTGTCCACAGGGGCCTGTGAGGGAGAGGAGAAAGAGTCTGGGGTGTCAAGAGCTGCTACCATCTTTCGATCCACTCTGCGCTTCGCTACAGGTTGGTCTGCCAGACGTTATGAGGGGAGGGAGCTGAGAGAGGTAGAGGGGAAAGAGGGGGAAGCTGAGAGAAAGATTTGGGGAAAAAGGAAAGCTGTCAGGGCTCCAACAAATCCAGCCCCATTCAAATCAGAAGTCTCTAGCTTCATCTCTCAGAGTAAAAAAAAAAAAAAGATTTATTAGAAGTGGCCAAGTTGGCATTAGCTGAGTGCAGCCTACACTAAAATACATCATTCATTTCCCCCTTGACCCTGGTCTGCCCTCCACCTCCTGGATGTATATTCTCCAATGGGACATATCCATAGCCAAGAGTCATCAGTAATATATTACTACTCTCCACTAATCTTGCGCGTCGACAGCTTTGGGCTGCCAAGGCAATTATCTGAGGCATTTGAGGAATGCACTGCTTTCCCCCACTCCCTTTCCGCTGGCAACTAAAAGGCCAAAGGAGTATTTTTTAGTTGACATAAGTGATAAGTCGTACAATCCCGAGATGACTGATGGCCTTGGTCCTGGGAATGGAAGGCAGCGTCTATCCATCTCATGAACCTCAGAGGGGAGTTACCAAAATTTATCTTCTCTGAATGTTGATTGAATAATGGGGTGATAACAGGAGGATGGGCCAGGGAATGGAAAGTTAACTAGGGCAATTTTCATGCTTTGAACATCAAATCTCAAAAAAAGACCCTTCAGGAAGCTCCTCCATAACACAGGACAATCAACGAAGCAATGTTGTCATACCACACGTTGCAGGAATATTGAGAAAAAGCTCAGGAGAATCTTCAGCCAACACAACATACATGCACACTTCAAACCCAAGAATACACGAAGGCTGCTGTCCACCCCAAGAATAAAACTCTCAGATGCAAACTGAATGACGTGGTATATGCAGTACAATGCAGTGAGCCATGGGCAGCTCTGTACATTGAGGAAACAAAACAACCACTTCATCATGGCACAACATAGAAGAACAAACCCATTAGGACTAGATTCAGCAGCCCATCTGCATTTAAAAGGCAAAGACCACATTTTGGATAGAGAGAACCGCTGGCTTGAAAAAGGGATCAAAGAGGCCATCTATGTCAAAATTGAACAGCCCTCTCTTCAACAGAGGGGGGAGGGATATGACATCATCTATCTCCAGTCTATAACACAGTCCTTTCAACAGTTCCAAAAAGGATCCACACTCATTTGCCCAGATTTACACAGATAAACATCCATGTGGCCTCAACGACTCTCGACAAAGAATGCAAATGACCAGCTGTCTGCAAGGAGTATAAATCCTTCCATTTCTCCACTATCCTGTCAGAACTGAAGAAGCTTCTTGGAGAAGTGAAATGTCTTCAAAGAAAAAACTTTTGTCCTGTTGCCTCTTGAAAAAGCACCTTTGGGATGCTCTCAAACTCTTCGTTCTGGCTTTGCCTATTGTAATCACTTAGCTTTTTGTAGAAGCAACATTTTTGCTACAAATGGAGTCGAGGGTGTTTCTTTTCTAAGGTACCAAGTTGGGCCAGGTCTGACACCAGGCAGTTTTCCTGAGCAGCTATGAGAAGTGTGAGAAGTCAGGGCTGTTCAATTTCTAGCTCTCCTGGAGGACAATCTTGTCGGCAATCTTGGGGGAAATTTATTTCCTCCCAACTCTTCAAACATTTGGAATATAGGTAGTCCTCGAGTTATGACCACAATTGAACCCAACATTTCTGTTGTTCAGTGAGACATTGGTTAAGTGATTTTTGCCCCATTTTTATAACTTTCCTTGCCACCGTTCTTAAGTGAATCACTGCCTGGTTGTTCTGTGAATCTGGTTTCCCCGTTGAATTTGCTTATCAGAAGGTCACAAAAGGGGATGGATTCCCATGATCCTGGGACACAGAAAAAGGTCATTACTATGAACCAGTTGCCTAACATTTGAATTTTTATCACGTTGATCACGAGGATGCTACAAAAGTTGTAACTGTCAGGACTCCGGCAGTTGCCCCCATTTAAATCATGAGTCTCAAGCCAAACTTCCAAAACTTCAAAAGGATTTATTGGAAGTTAACATGTCTGGCACTGCCTGGGTGTAGCCGACTCTGAGACACATCATTAATTATCACCCTTGACCCTGGTTTCCCCACCCCACCCCCTTGGATGTATCGTAATTCATATTCTCCAATGGGACCCATCCATAGCCAAGAGTCATCCATCATGCTCTCCAGTTAGAATTTTGCATGGCTGAAACTTAAATCGGCTAGAAACTATCTATGAAAACATTTATCGAATGCACTTTCGGTTTGCCGCACTGCTCCCCTCTCCCTTTTTGTTGGCAACTCTAAAAAGACCATAGAAATATTTTATCAGTTGACAGTAAGTCTGAAAAAGGATCATAAGTCACATTTTTCAGTGTAACTATGAATAGTCACTAGGCTTTATGTCAAGAACTACCTGTATTTAAGAGGCACAATTACACCTGTGTGTTAGCTTACTGAGGGTCATATCATGTTTCCCTGCTCGATGAATTCTGCCCCTCCCTCCTCAACCTCCTGCCTACAAATGACTCCTGTCCTGAATTCTCCATCACTTTACCTTCAGGAAGGAAGAGCTTTGTGTGGAGAAGATCCTGGGGTAGAGGCACCTCAGCAGATGGAGGAGGATTCGACTCCTGGCCTTCAGTCAAGTCCCGCTCCATGGAGTTCTTCTCACACATCACTAAAGTGCTGAAGACTCGATTGACTGCATCTGAAGAAACCTGAAGGAGGGAAGGGGGTCGAGATCTTTGTTTCAAAATGGCACCCAAGAGCCACCAGGCCCAATTTTCACACCAGGCAGAACTACGTCCCCGTCTTCTACCTTCGGACCCAATTCTAGGAGAAAAATTGCCTCACAAGATATGCCAAGGTGCTGCGAGTTACAAGACCTTCTTGTAAAAGGAGATGCTGCCTGAGAACTGTGAATTGTTCCGTAGGGCCTCATCCGATTTATATTGGATGGATGGATGGATGGATGAATTAATGTGTCAACTATCCAGTTGGCAAATCCAGAAAAAGGAACTCCTGGGGCATTTTTTACCAAGAGTATAAAACTTTACTCAATAAACCACACTGATACAGAAGAAGCAAAACCAGCTCTGGGTTTCCCGTGCAAAAGCAAGCACAGTTATCATATTTTTCAGAGTATAAGACACACTTTTTCCATACCCAAAAGCGGGTGGAAATGTTTGTGCATCTTATATGGTGAATGTTGCCGAAGCTCTGTCCATCTGCTGGCCCCCATCCTTTGGCCTCTGCCTCCCAGCAGTCTGTCTCCTTGCAGCAGCAAACAGCCTGTTTCAGCTTCAGCACAGCCTGATTAGCACAAACAGCTGATTGTCGGTTGGATCGACAATCAGCTGTTTCAGGCTGCAGGGATTGCCATCGCCTCCTGCTACCTCCACACACCCCATTTTCAGCCTCCACATCCTAACATGAATTGGAACGGGCAGAAAATGGGGTGCCCAGAGGCAAAAAATGTGGCATGCAGAGGCCAAAAACCAGGTGCTTGTGCTAAATCAGGCTGTGCTGAAGCTGACCAGGCTGTTTGCTGTTTGCTGCAAGAAGGCAATTTGCTGGGAGGCAGAGACAGATTTTTTTTTTCTTGCTTTCCTATCCCAAAGCTAGGTGCGTCTTATACTTCAGAGCGTCTTGTACTCCGAAAAATACAGTAATCCCCCCCTTTCCCCTGGGGGCAACCCACGGTGTGTAACATCCACCAATCACTCCTGTACGTTTTGTTATGGGAAACAGCCAACCAAGCCATGACACCTTCTTGGGGTGTCCTTGAGATACCAGCAATGTCTCACAGAAGCCAATGGATGCTTGAATACCATTCTCCTA
This sequence comes from Laticauda colubrina, assembly GCA_015471245.1. Taxonomy (NCBI): domain Eukaryota; kingdom Metazoa; phylum Chordata; class Lepidosauria; order Squamata; family Elapidae; genus Laticauda; species Laticauda colubrina. The sequence goes on from BLBF01000066.1 coordinate 5,749,341, forward strand.
CCCTGGTATTCCATCCATCCTGCTCCCTATTATTGTCAAGCTGTGAGTGAAGGTAAAATATAGATGTGAATCAATCTTGACAGAATGGAAGGAAGGAAGGAATAAATACTGAACAGTCTGGCCTGCTTAGCATTTGAATGAGAGGCTTGAGAATCCTAGAGCTTATAGGCTAGTTGGGATAATAAAACAACAAAAGATGGGACTTTTGTTTAGTTCGGATAATAAAACAACAAAAATTGGGACTTCGCTTCTTTGCTATGCCCGGTTTCCGGCATGCTACAATCCACTGACTGGGGACTCCTGATCTAGATTAGGGCTGTCAAACTGGCGGCTCATGGCCTGGATGTGTCATGTGCAGGCCACACCCACCCCAGCTCTGCGAAGGAAAACATTGCGATACGTCATCTAGATGGACAAGAGCCAAAACTTGGACTCAAGTTGTTACCTTTATCATGTCATGAATCCTGTACAAGTAAGTCCTGGTTTAGTGACCACAATTGGGACCGGCAATTCAGTCACTGAGGGAAACTGGCTGTGTTTAGCTTCAGCTTTCTTTTGCTTTACAGACCTGCCAAGGTCGTAAACGAGAGGAGTGGTCGCAAAGTTATTTCTTTCATCACCGTTGTAACAATGAAAGGTCGCTAAATGAAATAATTGCTAAATCAGCACTCCTTTTATTAGGCCTGGCTAGAGGAGAATCTTACTAAATAAGTCCATTCATTAGGCCTATTTTATTTTTTTTTAAAAAATACCATACAGAAACAAAGAGCACGTAGAGACAGGTTAGAGAAGTGTTTCACCAGTATTAAACCGCTTAGAGAGGGGCTGTAAAAGCACTGTGAAGTGGTATATAACTCTAAGTGCTATTGCTATTGCTATTCTGACTGAGAATTCTGGGAGTTGAAGTCCATAAATGCTAAAATTGCCAAGGTTAAGAAATACTGGGTTATACAGGCCTGGGTGAGTTAAGAGTTCCTCAGCCTAGTGTGGGATAAATCAAGGGTTATGCATTTATGGCCCCATTATCGCGGACTATGGACTTCAACTCCCAGAATCCCTGAGTCAGCATGGCTGGCTCAGGAATTCTGGGAGTTGAAGTCCACAGGTCTTCAGGGGTCCATAACTGCCCAACCCTGGCCTAGATCATTCCATTCCATTTGTAAAGCCCCAGTCTGGAGCAGTGTGGACATGATGGGACCTACCTGCAAGATGACTCCCAGGGCATTCTTGTGCTCTTGCTTGTTCACCACAATCACTCGCCCCACAGAAAGGGCTTTCAATCCATTCATCGATTCCATTACTCGCCTCTGAAAGAGAAAGAGCCATAAAGGAGAAGCTCGGGGTTGACACGAGGGAGTCCTTGGTGCTCTCTGAGCTCGCATGTTTTCTTGCAGACGTTTCATTACCGAATTAGGTAACCTCATCAGTGCCAGTGATGTTGCCCAGTTAGGGTAATGAATGGTCTGTAAGAAAACAAGTGAGCTCAGACAGCAGCAAGGACCCCTCAGGGAGAAACCCATAAGGCAAGGCAAGAAATGCAGCTTCCCACCTCTTAGTGGACTAACAAAGAAGAAGGATTCATCATTCCAGTTTCTTCCCCTAACCTTGTTCTTTCCAGGAAGATTAAAACCTCAATTCTCATCAATCCCAGCCATTAATGGTGGACATGATGATGGCTGAATATGAATTAAGTTGGAAAGGATAACATTGGAGAAACCTGGAATGAAACTTTCCTTTCTACCCGATTTGAGTAAGATGGGATGGATCCTGACTGCAGTGTTTCAAGGGAAGGGAATTTTGTGAGACTTACAGTTGCCTCCTCCCTTGAAATAAGGGCGGACATCTTGGTTCGGGTTACATCCCTCAGACGCCAAAACTGAATACTGAATACTTTAGTCAGACCCACCTCAAAAATGCCTCCTAGAAGCATCTTCCTCAACTTGTACTAGGAACATGACTCCTACAATAAGCAGGTTTAACAGATTTAACAGATAACCAGAGTTGGAAGGGACCTTGTAGGTCATCTAGTCCAACCCCCCGCCCAAGCGGGAGACCCTACACCATTTCTGACAAATGGCAGTCCAATCTCTTCTTGAAAGTCTCAAGTGATGGCACCCCAACAGTGTTCTGGTCTGTCAAGATCCATCTGGATCTCGAGCCTATCTTCTTGAGTGTTAGCTATTCCTGCCAGCTGAGTATCATCTGCAAATTTGGTAAGTTCCCCTTCTATTCCCTCATCTAAGTCATTAATGAAGATATTGAAGAGTACTCGGCCTAAGACGGAACCTTGTGGCACCCCACTGCTGACTTCCCTCCATGTAGACCTAGACCCATTGAGGACTATTCATTGAGTATGGTTTGCCAGCCAGTTGTGAGTCCATCTAGTGGTGGTGCTATCCCACTTTTTTCTAGCTTACTAAGAAGTAAGTTGTTGTCTACTTTGTCAAATGCCTTGCTGAAATCTAAATATATTATGTCCACAGTATTTTGCTGGTCTATTAATTTAGCCCCAATTCAACAGCAGGATACCATACCCGGGGAAGACTGTCATTGAAAGATCTTTGTCTAGGATCTGAAGGACGACAACACCAAGAGGTCGAAAAGAACCTTACACCCCAGTTCTTCCAGCCAGTACCTGAATGCATTTCCGTATCTCTCGCAGTTCTCGGACTACAGAATAATACTCTTGTAAGTCACCAAGCTGCCTTGATGTGTCTGGCATTTCCATGTTGGCTAACATACTGCTCAGCTGGGCGATTCTGTGTTCATAGACCTGGCGAGGAGACACCGATGGTGAAGTGAAGCCATACAGTGCCCAACTCCTTGCCTTCTCCTTTCCACTCAACCGTTTAACATAAAGAAGCCGAGTTCACAAAACATGCTAGGTTATACCAGGATTGACTAATGGGGTTCCAAGTATTGTGTGAACACAGCTGAAACGTGGATGCAGCATGCTGCATGCCTCCAGTCCAGTGGTGGTATTTGACTGGTTCTGCCTGGTTCTGGAGAACCGGTAGCGGTGATGAGCAGTGGAGACCGAATCGGTTCTCTTTGCTGCTCTGTAGTTGGCCCACCCACCCACCTGGGCTCCCATTCTCACTTTTATGGCCAGAATTCAAAGCGCAGCAACTTACCAAATGCAGGCAAGTTTGATGACTCTCATGCCAGCTAAGGAGTGAGTTGGTGGGGAGGGGAGGGGCCAGCCAGTGGCACAATTTACCGGTTCTCCGAACTGCGCATAATCATAACAACCTGTTCGATAGAACTGGTCCGACCAGGTAGAATCCCACCCCTGAACTCAATCTTTTACAGCAATTTAGGCTTCATCTTCTTGACTGGGGTCTGTCTCCAATTGTGGCAACTTTTAAGATTTGTGGACTTGAACTCCCAGAATTCCTCAGCCAGCATGGAGGAATTCTGGGAGTTCAAGTCTACAAGTCTTAAGGTTGACAGATTTGGAGACGCCCCTGTTCTTGACTTAAGAGACAGATTTCCAACCAACAGATTTCTGTAATTTTTCTCCTCTGTTCCCTGTATTATCTTCCTTACTCACCCACCATTTTCTTCCAGGCACCCTCCTGTCTTAAAAATGGGAGATTCCTTCCAAGGAATGGAAACTTCTTTTCCATTAACCTCCCTCCACCTCAAACTGTTGTGTTTCAGAAAAGTTTAGGAAACTTCCCTGGATTCCTCTCAAGCAGCATTTGACTCTTTCCAGGAGCTATTTCAACTTTTTTCCCCCATCCATCACACCTTGCTGTCCTTCCGGGTGTGGAACTCGGAGAAGCTTCTCCTCATCATGTCTTCCATTCGGAGTGCCTCCACTCTCAACAGGTTTAGGATCATGGTGTAGGTCAGGCGGAACTGGGACTGCAACCGAGTAGGTTTGCCCTACAACGAAACAGAAAGGTCGTACAATTAGCGGCAGTCACATGGTGATCTGTTTAACAACTGTCACAACTTACAACTGCAGTTTTGGGTCCAATGATGGTTGTCACAGATTGCTTGAAACAGAATGTCCAAGCTGAAGTAGCAAACATCAGATTTTTGGAGCCAGAAGGGTGTTCCTCAAAGATGGAATTCAGCAGGTTCTGACCAGTTCTGGAGAACCGGTAGAGGAAATTTGGAGTAGTTCGGAGAACCAGCCAATACCACCTTTGACTGGAGATTTTACAGTATCCTTCCTCTGCCATGCCCACCAAGCCATAACCACGGAACTGGTAGTAAAAAAAATTGAATCCCATCACTGGTGTGGCTGTTCTCTGTCCTTAAAAAAGGTTCTAATAAACTTTCATCCTAAACCAGAAGGAAGATATTTATCACTGGCTATAATTTCAACCCAAATATTAACAAAAAGAAATTCAATGTAGAGAAAAAATGAAGTCTTACACTTAGGCAAGAAAAAGCAAATGTACACATATAGATTGGGAAAAACCAGGTTTAACAGCAGTAAATTTAAGCAAATTTTATGAGTTTGCTTGCAAGCAAATTCTATGTGAAAGACTCAGGTAGCAGATTGCAGAAAGATAGATCTCTAAGTGAACCGGTGATTCTGTGAGCAACTCAATCTGCCTGCCTGCTTTGCCTGATTTTGGGTAAAAGTTGTTCTTTTTTTATAAAAAATGGAATATTTACACAAATATTTATAATATTTACATACATGCCATGCCCAGCCGGTCACATGACCACCAAGCCACACCCACAAATTAGGCCACACCCACAGAACCGGTTCAGAAATTTGAATCCCACCTCTGGGGAGGTGTCAACCTATTTTCCAAAGCACCCAAAGGCCAGACAAGGAATAATGGATGGAAACTGATCGAGAAGAGATTCAACTTAGAAATAAGGAGGAATTTTCTGACAGTGAGAATAATTAAACAATGGAACAGCTTTGTCTTTGGACGTTGTGGCAGCTTCATCACAGCAAGCTTTCAAGAAGAGACTGTAGTGCCATCTGTCAAAAATGGTGTAGGGTCTCCTGTTTGGGTAGGGGGATTGGACTAGATGACCTGCAAGGTCCCTGTCAACTCTGTTATTCTGTTAAGATGGATTCGTTTACAGCTTAAGTTGCTTCGTGTTGTAATTTAAGCTAGACAAACACACACCAATCACTCACCAACATCATGCGGTGAAGGTCGGACATTTCAGGCACTTGGTTTTTGCACAGAATAATCACCATCCCAGTGGTGTCGAGACCTCGACGCCCAGCCCGGCCTGCCATCTGGATGTATTCAGCTATTAGGATATGTAGGAAAGAAAGATATATGTGGTGTTAACCACTCTTGCCATCAAGTAAGGGATAGATATCCAGAAGGAGAAACAACCCTAGTTTCATTTTTACCTCAGCAAGCCTGGCAGATGAAACCTCATCTCTATATACAGGTTGTCCTCAACTCACAAAAGCTCATTTGGTGACTGTTCAAAGTTACAACAGCACTGAAAAAAGTTGAGTTGTGACTGCTTTTCAGACTTATGGCAGTTGCAAGACCCCCATGCTCATGTGATCGAAATTCAGACACTTCGCAACTGATTCCTATTTATGACAGATGCAGTATCCTGGGATCATGCGATCCTCTTTTTGTGATCTTCTGTCAAGCAGAGTGAATGGGGAAGCCAGATTCACTTAATGACTGCGTGTCACTAACGTAACTGCAGCAGTTCACTTAATAACTGTGGCAAGAAAGGTTGTACAATGGGATAAAATTCACTTAATAGATGTTTTGCTTAGCAAGAAAAAAATTGGGCTCAACTGTGGTCGTAAGTCAAGGACTAGCTGTACTTTGCTAGAATTTGATCCTTTTAGCCCACTGTTTCTCATCCTTGGCCACTTTTAAGATGCCCAAACTTTAAACCTGTGATGGAGAACCTATGGCATATGTGCCATAGGTGGCACACAGAGCCATTTGTGCGAGCACGTGAGCCCCAGCCAAAGTTAACTGCACTGCGCATGCACACACTTCCCAGCTGATTTTCAGCCTATTTGAGGCCATTTTCACCCTCCCAGAGGCTTGATGGAAAGTTTCTGCAGCCTCGGGAGGCCTTCCGGAAATATTGGAAGTGCTGAAACAGGCCCATTTTTCAGCCTCCCGAGGCTGCAGAGGCTTCCCTCAAGCCACCGGGAAGGCAAAAATGGCATTAAATGTGCTGAAAATCAGCTGGGAGGCACACACATGCGTGGTGCAGGTAAGGGGGCAGGGCAAGGGTGTTGCGTGCACACGCGCTGGGAGGCATTGCATTGTGGGTGCTGGCACACGCGCTATCACACACGCAATTCGGCACACCACAACCAAAAGGTTCGCCATCACTGCTTTAAATCCCAGAATTTTGGCATGCTGGCTAGGGAATTCTGGGAGTTGAAGTCCAGGCATCTTAAAGTGGTTAAGCTTAAGAAACATTCTTAACATACAGGGCTCCACAGTTAAAAATGACAGTCTACTTTTCCTTTCCCTTGAAGAGGAGACCAGCATAGTCATATAACCAGGTTGCTGTATATAGTTCCCAGTCTCAAACTGCCCCCCCACCCCAAATATCATAAACAGCTGAGATAAATTGGCTTGCTAACTTTTCTCCTTCAAAAAAATCCCAATAGCTCTCGGTGTCAAACTCAAGGCCCACAGGGTGTTTCGATCTGGCCCATGGAGCTGCCCTGGAAACAGCAAAGGACCAACTCTCAGTGGCTCTGCTAGCAAAAAAGAAAACTCCATTTTCACTGGCAGAGGGGTTGCAGGAGGCCATCGCAGCCGGAAATGGAGCTCGGTAACCCATTATCACTGGCAGAGTGCTTGGGCGGGCCGCCACAGGTGTCCCCGACACGAGTGATGTTGAGCTGGCCATGCCTCCACTGGCCATGGCCCCCCCCCCCCCCCCCCCCAGCCCTCCCCATGAGGTCAACCACAGCCCAAACTTAATGAAATCGAGTTTGACACCCTTGCTCTAGGGTATCTCTGTGGGACATGCCATCTTTAAAGCCTTCATGGCAGCCAGCAGGAACAGGAACATGATAAACAGCGAGCAAAGGGGAAAAGCTGGAGGTAGGAAGTGGGAGATAATGGGCAAGAGAAGGGCAGACAGATGTTTTGTCTGTGGAACCTCTGGCCATTCTACTTATAAAGCCCCCCCCTTGTAAAAAAAAAAAGGGGGGGAGGTCCCATGAAATATGCTCCTCTCCACTCCTACCTGGTACCAAGTCTCGGAAATTAGCACCGTCGTGTTTACGGACTGAATTAAAAACCACAGTCCTTGCTGGCATGTTCACCCCCATGGCGAAAGTCTCTGTGGCGAAGAGGATCTAGAAGCAGAAGGGAAGGAGAAAGATGGGGAGATTCCACCTGCTTTTTATTTTTTTTATAATTCATAAATATTTTGGATACAGTGTACTGTCAGGGCATATCATTTACAGAAAAACAAAGAAAAGAACAAAAAGGAATATTAATATATATACTAATAACAATAGTAATAATGTAACAAAATAGTTTTAAATAGATTTCTCTTTATATTAGCTTATTTGTAATTCTGTTGGTTATATTGGCATATTTATAATTATAAACCATCTTTATATTTAGTTCATACATCGCAATAATCTTTCTTCAACTAATTTCTATCTCTTATCTCTAACCAATTGTAAAATCTATTCCATGTTAAATAATATTCTGTGTCTTGTCTTTTATTTTTAATGTCAATCTATCCATCTCTGCACAGTCTAATATTTTCTGAATTACTACATTCTCATCTGATGGAGTGTTCTCATTTTACCAATATTGTGTAAATACAATTCTTGCTGCTGTCAATACATGCAAAACTCTATAACAGATAATCAGAGTTGGAAGGGACCTTATAGGTCTATAATCTATATCCAGCCCAAGCAGAAGAGGTATTGATGTATAGTCCCTATCATAGCCCTCAAGAATTATAGCCAACAAAAATATTTAGATTCCACCTGCTTTTCTTGGCAATAAGCCAGAATGGCTTGGAAGCAGCTTTCCTCTGACTGATATATTCCTTGACTTACAACAACAATTGAGCCCAAAATGGCTGTTGCTAAGTGAGACATTTGTGAAGATAATTTTAGCCCCATTTTATGACCTTTCCTGCCTCAGTTGTTAAGTGAATTTAGTAACCCAGTCATTAAGTGTATCTGGCTTCCCCATTGACTTTGCTTGTCAGAAAGTTGCAAATGGGGAATCACATGACCTTGGGACACAGCAACGGTCACAAATATGAAGCAGTTGCCAAGCACCTGAGTTTTGATCATGGTGACCGTGGGGATGCTGGAAATGTTGTAACTGTGAAAAATGGTCGTAAGTTACTTTGTTCAGTGCAGTTCTAACTTTGAACGGTCACTAAGTGAACTATTGTAAGTCGAGGACTACCTGTCCTTTCCAGAGAATTATACGTATTTCATCTCCTATAATCCTTCAGCCCAGAGACGACTGAGGAGTCTAGGGACAAAACTGACATCATATCGAAGAAATCGTGGAAGAGAATCGTTAAAGAAAGGGCGCAAAAGGAGAGACAGAATGAAATTGTCAACTCATAAAACATTCCTATGCCTGTTTTAGTAGTTGCCATAAAAAAAAAAAAGGGAGGGGAGGAAGGAAATCTGGAAGAGCGGTGCAGCAGTTTGAAAGTAAAAGTACATTCCAACTCTTACCTTTAAAAGATTGGAACTAAAACACCAGAGCTTTTGCTTTTAATTGGACAACGTGAATGATGACACCCAGCCTGTGAACATGCTCAATTGGAGAATCTGATTTATGAGACACCCAGGGGGGAGGGGGGAGCACGGAAACAGGGTCACAGGGGACTATAAATTACGTATGCCAGAGTCGGCTTCATACAGGGCAGTGTCTGTATGTCGCCTCTAATGAATCCTTTGAAGTTTTTTGAAGTTTGGCTCGAGAATCATGATTTAATTAGAGCAATTGCTGGAATCCTGACAAAAATGTGAATGACAAAAAAATAAAACAATTATTTTAAATAATTAAATAAAACGGTTTAATTGTCCTGCAGCAAGTTTTCCTGTTGCTGTCATGCCCCTGTTGGAATCTGATTCCGAGGAGGAGGTCGAACAGGTGACAGGAAGTGGGAGTGTGGCTCCGGTGGCTGTGGAGGAAACTGAGGAAGGGCACAGTCTGGTTTGTCATTCAGAGGAAGACCCAGGCCCACCCTCTCTTCATCCTCGGGCACGCAGGAAGGAATGGATAAGGGAGCAACGTGGGTTACAGGGGAGAAAGAGGCCCTGATTCCCTTCATTGGCTGCAGCTGGGAAAACAGGATATAAAGGGTGTTTGCGCACAGCACCTTGCTGGAAGCAAAGCATGCATTATCTTTGTTTCTCACATCCTATCTGGGTTCTGGCGTCCTCCCAACTATGTGTGTTTCGTTATCTTTTGGAAATCTGCAATTCTTTATCCTGCCCTGTCTTGTTAATTGCTGCAGCATGGTTTGTATTGATTTTTATTTATAATTTAGACGTACTTTGAGTTCGGACTGAATTTCTTCCCTTCAAAAACTGTTCTTGGGAGAGTTTTTATCCAGCCGATGGGGGCCAGGTTGGAGGAATTAAAGGGACTTTACCTACTTTTGTGACTTTGTTGCTTTTGTGCCATGCTCTGGGTCATTACAGTTGTGTATTGACAGCAGTGAATTGGCTGCGGCAAGTTGGCCGTTTATCCCATTCCAGACCAGGGGAACATGGGAGTGATCCAACCATTTGAGGAACAAGGCTGGAAAAGTCTGGGTCCATGGGACATTCTCTCAGAAGCCAGGATAGGGTTCAAGAGTATTACAAGTTTATTCCATGCTACCCATAACCAATAGTCCTGGACTTAAACCACAGTTTGTTTAATGGCAGTTTGAAGTTACAATAGCACTGAAAAGAGTGACTTATGACCGTTTATCACACATACCACCATTGCAGTTATCCCCATGGCCATGTGATCAGAATTCAGACACTCATCAAACTGATTCATATTTATGATGACTGCAATGACCCATGGTCACATGTGTCCTTTTTTTGTGACCTTCAGACAAGCTAAGTCCATGGGGAAGCCAGATTCACTTAACAACTGTGGCAAGAAAGGTCACAAAATGAAGCAAAAATCACTTAACAACTATCTTGCTTAGCAACATAAATTTTGAGCTCAATTATGGTTGTAAGTTGAGGACTACATGTATAGAAGAACCTGATCTACTAATGGTTGAGGCAAATTGGTGCCAGATTAAGAGTCAAGAGGCTTCAACAGAGAGCTGGACTTAAGTCTCTTAGGGGGGCATAGAGACTCCAAACTGATGATGCATTTGACCCCCTCCCCTGCTTGCCTCAACAAACTCAGCCTGGTCAACTCCTACACCTACCTTGACAAGGCCTTTGCTGAAAAGCATCTCCACTACCTCCTTGAGGATGGGCAGGATGCCACTGTGATGCACTCCAATTCCACGTTTTAAAAGGTCGACCATGTGAAGAACCTGAAGGGGAAAAAATCCCATAAGTGAGGGGTTTTTTAGTAACAGTGTCGACCAACTTAATTAAAATTAATTTTATCCTAAAATCCAGGACTGGTGCTTGAGAAGACTTCGTACATTTCCCATCATCCTACCTACCTTTCCATCCATCCATCTTATCTATCCTATCCTATCCTATCCTATCCTATGCCATCCCTCCATCTACCCTATCTTATGTATCCTACCTTATCTATCCTATCCTTTCCTATCCATCCATCTATCCTACCTTATTTATCCTACCTTATCTATCTTATCCTATCCATCTATCCTGTCTTATCTATCCTATTTTACCTTATCTATCCTATCCCATCCCATCCCATCCCATCCTATACTATCCCTCCCTCCCATCTATCTATCTATCTATCTATCTATCTATCTATCTATCTATCTATCTATCTATCTATCCATCCATCCATCCATCCATCCATCCATCCATCCATCCATCTACTTCTACATTATATCTATCTGTCTATATCTATCCTACCTATCACACACACAGACACACGCATACTCTCTCTCCCTCTCTTCCCTCCCCCATGCTATCCTATCCATTTAAATTTATTTGCCACC
>BLBF01000066.1:5760423-5826424 GCA_015471245.1 Laticauda colubrina
CAGCTCCCATTATGGCTATGATATCAAGGTGATCCACCGCACCCCCCCTCCCTCATAGCCTTTTCTTTGTTCTCTTCACCTGAGGCAGCTGCCGATCAGTTCCCTTCAGTCGGGAGATGCAATTCTGGAAGAAGATATGGATCTTGCTTTTCTCCTTCGTGGTGGTCAGGTCGACGGTAGTCAGCATGGAGGCATTTTCGTCACAGCGATTGCGAGAGAACGTAAAGGCCACCACCGGCAGTTGATCCTTCTTGCGGAGCATGTCAATGAGGGAGAGCCAGATGTTCTTGTCCTGTGGAAATTCCAGATGTTTGCTCCCCGACATTCTTCTCTTTTAATGTGTTCTGACCCAGGCTTCGTCAAAAGTACTTAAACACAAACTTGTTTTAAAAACAAAACCTATTTTAGTGCAATGCTGGGAATTACTTTCATTCCCAGCCAGAGCTAATTATAAACAGTTCCCCAAGATAAGCCCACACCTTTCAGTGCTGTGGAATGCTGCCCAAAACAGAAGTCTCCAATTATAACAGAAACCAAGTGAAGTACCAGAAAACCAACCAGAGAACTCTGAATCTATCGAACTACTTTGCTTCCTGCAAAGGTTTTGTCATTGAGGTCTGACTTTTATCTCTTATGGGAGGGGCAATCACCTCCTAGCCTTACTCCTGAGTTGCCCTTTTGTTTCAGCTGCTCTCGCCTTCTAGCAGCTCTGTGCACACAAACACTGGGAACAGGCTCCCCGGGTCCTCTGCTTCGCTGCTGCCAGACTCCGAAGAATCCGAAGGCAGCACCCCACTCCTAGATGGTCCTGGCCCCATCCCTGCATCGGATGCAGGGCGCTCATTCAAGTCCACTCCAGACTCCTTGACTGGTCCCCTTTCTTCCTCACTGCTGCTGTCTACACCTGCTGCCGGTGAACCACAACGCAATGTAATGCACCCAACAAAGGAGAGCATGGGGAGACATCCAAACAGCTGGATCCATCCCGTGGGACGTTATTTTAACTGACTCTTTTTAGTGTCAGGAAAGGGAAAGATTCATATTTTGTCCACTGGTACAAACTCCTACCCCTATAAAACTTAATTCAGCCCACCTGGCCTGGTCCGGCTCCGGTGTGCATTGGCTGTTTGGCCCCAAAGGTCTGGGAGTGTTTGCTAGTTCGGTCCTTTTTGGCATCTACCGCGTCATAATACCTGGAAAGGCATCAGAGGAAGACAACACATTGAAAGAAAGTTATTACATTATAATGTAATAAGAGGGATGTGGTGGCTCAACAACTAAGACGCTGATCTTGTTGATCAGAAAGGTCGGCAGTTTGGCGGTTCGATTCCCTAGCACCGCATAATGGACTGAGCTCCCATTACTTGTCCCAGTTTCTTCCAACCTAGCAGTTCGAAAGCATTTAAAAAAATGCAAGTAGAAAAATAGGGACCACTTTGGTGGGAAGGTAACAGCATTCCATGCGCCTTTGGCATTTAGTCATGCTGAACATATGACCATGGAGACTTCTTTGGACAGCGCTGGCTCTTCAGCTTTGACACAGAGATGAGCACCGTCCCCTAGAGTCGGGTCAATTAGCACATATGTGCGAGGGGCACCTTTGTCTTTATTACATTATAATACAGAATGCCTAGGTGGCGTATTTTTTCCTATGCTGCAAATAAAATAAAATAAAATAAAATAAAATAAAATCTTGGTCTGAAACCCTTGAATTCCTCACTTCCAATTCAACTAGATAGAAAAAGAATCTATGATGACCCAGGGCGTGGCACAAAAGCAACACAACCAACTAAGGTTGTGGGAAAAGTCAGACTTTGGTATTTTGGCACACAATTTCTCAATACTGGCTATGCCTTAAAGCAATTCACTTGACTTCTAGTCAGGGGTGGGATTCAAATTTTTTAACAATGGTTCTGTGGGCGTGGCTAAGTTCATGGGTGTGGCTTGGTGGTCATGTGACTGGCTGGCGTGGCCAACTCAATATCACTCACATCGAGGCACGCATCTCCTCGCCTGGCCTCTCATGACTGTGGGGATGCTGCAACAGTCGTAAGTGTGAAAATGGTCACTTTTTTCAGTGCCATTGTAACTTTAAATGGTCACTCCACACAAGCAAAGTACCAGCAAAGGAGGGGAAAAAAACTCCAGAGAAATTCCTGAGACAGGAAGTCTAGTCCTGCCAAGAATGTAATCAGGGTTAACGGAGAGGCAGTTTCTGTAAGCAACACCAGAATGTTTCCTTCCTGCCTTCCTTACAGGATTAGGCCAGTAATTTCTTCTAACAACCGGTTCTCCAAACTGTTTAGAAAGTTAACAACCGGTTCTGGCGAATAGGTGCGAACTGGTAGAATCCCACCCCTGCTTCTAGTAAACTAACTTTATCAATACATGGCATTAAGGATCTTTCTTACCTCGAGGATCAAGCTGAGGAAGGTCTGACAGCACCTCTCTCCTGCCAGAATGTGTGCTTTGGGCTATTCCATGCATAGTATGTATGTTTGTATGTATGTATTTATTTATTTTATTTTGTCAAGCGATTATAACAGATATAAGTATAAACATAGTTATGAATACATGAAGTGGATACAAATAAGAAAAAATAAGAAACAATAGGACAGGGACGGTAGGCACATTGGTGCGCTTATGCACGCCCCCAACATGCATATGTACATATATGTATATGTGGTGCCTATAGTTGTGTGTGGATTTTCAGATGGTGATTGGGGTTTTGATGGCTGGTTATTAAGTCACTGGCTGTTGCATGGGTTCCAGCACAAGTCTGAAAGCTTGGAAGACTAAATCTTTGGTCCCGGGGATTGACCCAGGTTGGATCCTGCAACATTATCCTGGGACAGGTATATTTGCCTTTGTTCGTGAGATATAAAAAGGTTGCCCAGATATGTTCTGGGATACATTCGGATGCTTTTCCCTGCTGTGGGAAAGGATGTTTGTTTGAGGCAGGTTATAAACCTATGATTAAAACTCAGTAACGTTTCGACCATTTCATAGTGGCTTTTTAAAAAATCTTTGACAAATGTAGCTTTAATTCTCATAGAAATAGAGGAGAAGTTGGCCTGGAAGGGATCCTCTGCCGATCCTGAGCTTACCCTTTCGTAAGGAACGTCCCGCAGGAATCCACCAGGAGGAAAAGCTCGTTCTGCGTCTTCTGGCTATTTCCTGTGTACAGATAATGCTCCAGTGGAACAGGGCGCTTCAGTGTGGTGATCACATAAATCTTCTTCCGTTTGATTCGCCTGTCAAAAGCAGGAATCCCACAAACAGGGTTATTTTGTGAGCTCCTCCTTCCCTTCTCCAAAACTGTGCTGTTCAGAGAACATACAATGAGATGTATAGCAATAGTACTTAGACTTATATGCCCCTTCACAGTGCTTTACAACCCTAAATGGTTTATACGAATTGGCACATTGCCCCCAACAATCTGGATCCTCATTTTAATGACCTCGGAAGGATGGAGGACTGAGTCAACCTTGAGCCAGTGAGACTCGAATTGCCGGAAGTCAGCAGAAGTAGCCTGCAGTACTGCATTCTGACCACTGGGCCACCACAGCTCCCATGACGACAATTGAACCCAAAATTCCTGTCCGCTAAGTGAAACTGTTGTCAAGGGAGTTTCGCTCCATTTTATAACCATTCTTGCCAGAGTTACATGAATCACTGCAATGGTGAAGTTAGCAACACGGTTGTTAAGTGAATCTTAAGCTTTTCCATTGATTTTGCTTGTCAGGAGGTCACAAAAGGTGATCCTGTGTCCCTGGGAAACTGCAGTCCCACAAGATTCGAGGCCTATTTTTAATTCTGAATTTAATGGATGGCCTCCCTCAAAGACTCCATGGTACGGACATCAGGAGAGCTTTGATCCACAAAGACTGCAGGTAGTCCTCGACTTATGACCGCCTATTGATCCCAACGTTTGTGTTGTTAAGTGAAACATTGGTTAAGCAAGTTTTCCCCCATTTCATGACCTTTCTTGCCTCACTTGTTAGGTGAATCACTGCAGTTGATGTGTCAATAGCCCAATTGTTCAGTGAATCAGTAGCCCGATTGTTAAGTGAAGGCCGCAAAAAAGGGATCAGGTGACTCTGGGACACAGCGACGGTCATAAACATGAACCCAGATGGCCAAGCATCGGAATTTTGATCACATGATCATGGGGATGCTGCAAAAGTCGTAACTGAAAAGCAGTCATAAGTCACTTTTTTTCAGTGCCATTGTAACTTTGAACAGTCACTAATGGAACTGTTAAATTGAGGACTATCTCTATATTGCCGACTTCTGGCTTAGTCTCTTTCTAAAGAAAACTAGAAAAATTGCTAGAGCAAAGGCTGCTGGGAGCTGTGTTAAAGTTTCTAGATGTTCTCATTTCAAACTCTGATCTTAACCTATAATATTAACTTTAAATGTGTTGTGTAAAAGTACGTATGACAATATTCCCTCTATTTCTAAACTTTTTAATCTATTCTAATTTTTAGTACAGCCAATCTTGTGGGGATTTTTTAAAGAAAAATCCTTCCTATCCATCATCTCTCACCCTCTTGGAAGGATGTGATTAGGTATGCTCAAAAATAATGTGATTATTATTTGAATGTTGTAGCAAATATTGAATAATTGAAAAATGAAGAATTGTGTGCTGATACAGATATGCATAGCAACATTAGACTATACAAGTCTGATTAATGTAGTAATTCTCATTGTATTAATATTACTTTTGTATCAAAATGAACGACACTCAAGATGCCACACTGTCCATGAAATGATATTGATGTTTAAAAAAAATAAAACTTTAGAAACAAAAAAAGATGTTCTCATTCCAGAATCAAAACCCACAAGAGGAAGGAAGTCACCGAAGTATTCAAAAACATTTATGAGGCCTTAGAACAGTGGTGGCTAACCTTTTTGGGCTCCTGTGCCGATAATTGTGCTTGCACTCGTGTGCCAGCACTCAGAAGACAATGCATGCGGGTTCCCCCCATCCCCCTGCACATGCACGCATGACCTCCTGCACACCACACATCTCTGCATGTGTGAGCATCTCCCACCCCACCGAGCATGCCCCTGAGCATGCGCACCAGATACCCGGCAATCAGCTGGCGGGCAGGTGGCGCACACACATGCATAGTAGACTTGCTCTGGGTGAGGGCTTGAGTGCTGATAGTTATGACTCTGGGTGCCACTTCTGGCATGCGTGCCATAGGTTTGCCATCGTGGCCTTAGAAGCTGCAGGACCTTTGATGCTCACCCAATCCAGTCAGCAAACTCCAGGGTGTTAGGGACGGTAGCACTCAGCAAAATTATGTTTATGTGGTACGGCAACATGATGAGGACCTCTTCCCAAACCACACCACGCTGAGGAGGAGAAAAGAAAGAGAAGAATGCCCCTGAGCATGTGAAGAAAGATGTCTACTGTCTTTCCATTGTGGTCCAATAAAAGGAACGAAGGGACAATATAAAGTCCTAACCAAGGAGCACTTAAGACATTGTCCTTCCATAAATAAGGGATATATCAAAAGAATGGGCCTTTGACCCATACATTCTCTATCACGTTCATACAGAGCAATGAAGGACACAAGTATTTCCCCTTTTATATAGGCAGTGTCAACCCTGAACTGAACCTGGTTGAGGCCATCTTGGACGCTTCAGGGTTGCCACACAACGGTGGGAGGGGGGGAAATAGCTAGGTGGGCTTTTGTAGCCAAAAGAATAAAGCTTTCCTGTGGGAATCAAGGACATTCTCACAGGTGGCTGGCCAGAGGAGGAGTCAAGTAACCAAGCAACCAGCCAGCACCTTGATTGGACAGTGTGACCAGTGACTTGGGGGAAAGGAGCAACTTTTATTTTTTAGTTAGGTGAAAGCTGCGGGAACTTTCAGAGTCGGCTTCCACCAGTTGTGCCAATATGATGCATCCAATAAATTGTTCTTTGAGGAATTTGTCTGCCTCAGAGTTCTGCTTTCTAGGGGTGCATTACTTGGAACGCTGACAGGCAGTCCTCAACTTACGATCACAATTGAGCCAAACATTTCTGTTAAGCAAAACATTTATGGATGAGTGAGCTTTGCTCTGTTTTACAACCTTTCTTGCCACCGTTGTTAAGAGAATCACTGCAATCGGTAGGTTACTAAGTGAATCCAGCTTCCTTATTGACTTCGCTGGTCGGAAGGTCGCCAAAGGGGATCATGTGACCTTTGAGATACAGCAACCGTCAAAAGCACGAACCATTTGCCACGTGCCTGAATTTTGATCACACGATCGGGGGCGGGGGGGGGGGAATGGTACAAAGGTCGTAAGTGTGAAAAAAGGGCCATGTCACTTTTTTTCAGGGCCGTCGTCACTTCAAACGGTCACTAAATGAAGTGTTGTAAGTCAAGTATTGAGAAACAGCAAGAGGGCAGCTGGTTGAAGACCATTTCAAGAACATTCTAGAAGGCCGTGAGTTTCCGCCAACCTAAACGAAATACCTCAGGATTGCTCAGGCCTGATTTCGTCCGTTGTTTTCATTCTTGGTTGTTTTTTTTTCCCCCCCCTTACCTCAGAATCATTAATGTAATGCACTTCATCGAAGATCACCCACTCTAGGTCTCTGAGGACATCGGAGCCATTATAGAGCATAGACCTTTACAAATAAGAAAAAAGAAAATGGCATTTCTAAGACAGCATTATCGTTCTACAACAGCTAAAAAGATTTGGGTTGTCAGTTTGGCCTTGCTTCATTATTAAAGTATTGAAGGGATTTTGACTTGAGAAAGGCACTTGAATTAGAAAAGGTCAGTTCTGGCTGATATGTGTCCTGCCTTCAAAAGAAAACAGAACTGGCAAATACAGCTGCAGAAAGTCTGTAGAGATTTTTCAGGAGGCAACTGAGTTTTCTTGTTTTTTCTTTTCAAGACGTTTCACTTCTCATCCAAGAAGCTTCTTCAGCTCTGACAGGACAGCAGGGAATGGAAGGATTGATATTCACTGCAAACACTGGTGATTTGTACTCCTTGCAGACAACTGGATTTCCAGAGGAAAAAAAAATGCAGGATACAGGAAACATCTGCACTACTCAGGTGACCCTGAGGACACAGATAAACCTCCAAGTGGACTCAATGACCCTCTAAAAGGATGCAAATGACCGTCTGTTGATCTAGGGATGCAGCAGCCATCATAAGTATGAGTTAGTTGCCAAGCATCCACATTTTCATCACATGATCATGGGGATGCTATAACGGTCATAAGTGTGAAAATGGCCACAAGTCACTCTTTTCAGTGTTTTTGTAACTTTGAATGGTCTTTAAATGAACTGTTGTAAGTCAGGAACTACCTGTATTCAGTTTTTTTTACTAACCTTTAGGTACATTAGGCAGACATAGAAGTACATACTCCTTGTTGGTTGTAAGAATCACACCCCAGCTTCTGAAACTTCACCATACTGATTCTGAAGTTGACATTTGGAATCGTTTAACTGTACAAAGTTGCTTTCTTATAATATCTGGGTCCAACCACTGAAACTGCTTAGGAAACACATCTGAATAAAGGTGGAAGCTCATAAATTCATGCACCTCCCCCCCCCAAAAAAAAAAAAAAAAAAAAACCACAAGGAAATCTAATTGCTGTCAGGTTCAGTTAAGTCTTCCCGGGAGGAGCTCACTCCCAGTTGTTGGCCCTATGTGATTTCCCTCTCAGCTTTTCTGTCATCACTTGAGTTACGCCTGCAGGCTTGCAGTAGCTAAATAATCGGGAGTCACATGGCTTCATAGCAATGTCTATGGCCGGCAGCTTGCATGATCAGGAGTCATAGGGTTTCGTAGCAACGTCCATGGCCTGCCCACCCCCTGAATGGTAGCCCACAGATGACATCAGGCTGACAATTGCCTCTTGAAAAAGCACCTTTGGGACAAAAATGACCTGGATGACTAAGAATCTCCATTGACTTTTAACTGCACTTTGGGATGAAAAACCCTTCGAATGGGATAGTATTTTGAACAGATTTCCAGAAAAATTGCAGACTACAGGAACCGGGAGCACTACTCAGGTGACCCTGAGGACACAGATAAACCTCCAAATGGCCTCAACAATCCTCTAAAAGGATGGAAATGACCAGCTGTCTGCAGAGAGTATAAATCCTTCCATTCCCAAAATCCTGTCAGAGCTGAAGAAGCTTCTTGGATGAAAAGCAAAACATCTTCAAAAGAAAAAAACAAGAAAGTCCAGTTGAAAAAAACACCTTTGGGACAATCATGACCTGGATGATGGAGAATCACCACAGACTTTCATGCCTCATCGTACCATCCAGCCATCCTGCCCGCCCCCTTGCCTGAGAGACAGCCTTCTCTCTTTGGCCTAGCCCTTACCTGAGAATCTCAGTTGTCATGATGAGGCAGGAGGCGTCTGGATGCAGCTGAACATCTCCTGTCAACAAGCCAACATCCCCAAAGGTGTTCTTGAAATCCCGAAACTTCTGGTTGGAAAGCGCTTTGATTGGGGATGTGTAGATGGTGCTGCAAAAAGAGGCCGAGAAGGAAAAAGAATGAGACATTTGGAAGATCCTGGAACTCTAAAATAATCTGAAGAGCCACTTTGTGTGTGTGTGTGTGTCTGTGTGTGTGAACAGTTTCTCAACCTTGGCAATTTGAACCCAAGTGGACTTCAACTCCCAGAATTCTAGAAGTTGATCCACACATCTTCAAATTTCTAAGGCTGAGAAACACTGTGTTGGGAACACTTATAACAGGGGTCTCCAAACTTGGCAACTTTAAGACTTGTGGACTTCAGCTCCCAGAATTCTCCAGCCAGCTTTGGGAGTTGAAGTCCACAAGCCTTAAAGTTGCCAAGTTTGGAGACCTCTGACTTATAATATATGCAGGAGGAAGAGAATCTTCTAAGTAGAGATAGTCTTCGACTTAGGACCATATTTGAGTCAGGAATTATGGCCAAAGTGCTTGGTAAATGGGTCACCATCTCGGGCCTGGTGCTTGAGTCAGTTTGGTCTAATAGTTAAGGTGCCAGGTTAGATACTAGGTGCCTGTCAGTTCTAGTTCCATCTTGGGCGTGGAAGCGGGCTGGGTAATTTTGGGCCAATCTCAATCTCTCAGCCCATGATGTCAGGCTCAAGTGACAAAGCTGGTTAGTCAATTCCTACTGCAACAAATAGACCAAGTTTAGTTGATCTGAAAAAATAAAAAATAAAAAAATGGAGGACCCTGAATTTGTGGGCAAAATGCTAGAATGAAAAATTAAAAAATATGCATTTGGATCAAGATGATTTGAAAGCATGACACGAAACCGACACAGGAAAACAAGGACATTCTCACCGTGTCATGTGTTTCTGAGACAGAGCAATGGCATACTCGGCCACGACAGTCTTTCCTGCAGAGGTGTGAGCAGCGACAAAAACTGAATCATGCTTCTCCAAGTGGAGAATTGCCTGTTTCTGGAAAACGTCAGGTTCAAAAGGCCACTGGAGGGGGAGGAGAGAGGAAATATAATTTATCGACACACAGCTCTCCACTCCCAGCAGCCCAACAGAACTGGTGTCAAAACTGATTCAGATTCTATCCCTGCCTGCCATTTTCCTCACAGCTTGACAACCAAAATGGAAGGGAGTCCCAAAGGTGCTTTTTTTTTCAAGAGGCAACTGGACTTCCTTGTTTTTTTCTTTTAAGACGTTTCGCTTCTCATCCAAGAAGTTTCTTCAGTTCTGACTGGATGGTGGGGAATGGAAGGATTGATACTGCTTGCAGACAGCTGGTCATTTGCATTCTTTTAGAGAGTTGTTGAGGCCACCTGGAGGTTACCTCAGGGTCATCTGTGTAGTGCAAAATGGGTTGGCTGCAGGATGTTTTCTGCCCTGTGTCCCTTCCCTGCTCAAGACAGGCACAGGCTGTTGGGGATGAGTCTGTGTTGTCTGCATCTCAAACTGAAGTGCAAATGGTTCCTGTAATTCTGTAAGGGAGGGGACAAAATTCTTCGGGAGAGTTGGGAGAGGCAAGCCTGCTGGGCCATGTGAAAGTTCCTTCACTTTGAGGTCACATAATGGGAACTCTTTGAAAGGCACAAGATTGTTTCTCAAAACACAAAGAAAGTGTTGGGTTGATGAACAATGGGCAGTGGGAGGCTTTGAGAGAAAAAGGGGAATTTTACCCATGCATCTGTCTGTGGAAATGTCTATGGAGATTCTCAGTCATCCAGATCATGGTTGTATCAAAAGTGCCTTTTTTTTTTTTCAAGAGGCAACTGGACTTTCTTGTTTTTCATTAAAGACATCTCGCTTCTCATCCTAGAAGCTTCTTCAGCTCTGTATGGATGGTAGGGAATGAAAGGATTTACATTCCTTGCAGACAGTTGGTCATTTGCATTCTTTTAGAGACACCATCTAGTCAGAGCTGAAGAAACTTCTTGGGTGATAAGCCAAACAGCTTCAGAAAAAAAAAAGAAAGTCCAGTTGCCTTTTGGGAAAAAAAAGCACCTTTGGGCTTTCTGTGGGAACCTTTAGAATTGGTTTTGCTTCTTCCATGCTAATGGATCGATCAGTCAAATCATACTCTTGGTAAAATTTATGTCCCAGGAGTTTTTTCCCCCTGCATATGCTAATATAACTCTTGACAACTGGTGGTTTTACCTTGAAGGCTGGATCAGGAATTTGCTTGTAGAAATCGTCCACGGGAGAGCTTACATTGACCAGGATAGCCCACTGTTCATTAGGGGGCACTGTGGCAGGGGCAGGTGTGGCCTGTGGGGCTGATTCGGGGATGGGTGTCACCTCCTGAGAACAAGGGAGACAGGCCAAAACAGCTAATATGGAATCCTCCCAAACTGTTTTCTAGAGCTAACACAGCATTTCCAAACTATGTTAGGTTTATAGCGAGGTTCATAAAATGGAAACATTTAAACACATTCTCTTTGCTTCTACCTATCCAAAGCTTCCTAGCTGATACTGCTAGCTTGTTTCAGAAGGCTTTCAAAACAAACTGGAATCACAATGAGTTAATAGTTCGAGATATGGGCCACAGGCTAAAATCCAGGGAGAATAAAATCACATCAACATAATAATCTCCTCACAACTGAGAGGCTGGGTAAAGGACAAGTAAAAGAAAAGGCATCTTTTCATAATGGCAATGATTTATCCTGATATTTGAAGACAACCAATACATCTCCAGCCATTGGCTCCAATAGTTTTACTTCTTAGCAGCACCTCCATCTTGGCCATCCCAGCCCAGGAAAACCAACTGGTCCCAACACCCATCATCTCAGGTTCACTTTTCCCATTTCTCTAGAGTAAGGGTCCACATATGCGACAACATTAAGACTTGTTGATTTCAGGTCCCAGAACTCCTCAGTCAGCCATTCTGGGCATTGAAGTCCACAAGTCTTAAAGTTGCCAAGTTTGGAGACCTTTGTTCTATAGCAGGGGTCTTCAAACTTGACAGCTTTAAGACTTGTGGATTTCAAATTCCCAGAATTCCTCCTCCAGTCATGTTAGTTCAGGAATTCTGGGAGTTGAAGTCCACAAATCTTAAACTTGCTAAGTTTGAAGACTCTTGCTCTATAGCTTTCCAGACCTTGCTCGACCAAAGCTTAAGGATGCTGTGAGTTGCAGGTCACCTATATCTGAACTCCAGTTTCTCAATTCTATAGCTCACTATAACCTACCTTTGTCTCCTTCCTGCTTCTGACATTGGGCTCCTACATCTCATGTCACTATACACACCTATGAAGTGAAACCTGCATGCAGATACGTCCTGACCTTAAGCACCAGTTCCTCCAAGCTATTCACTTTGTGCAATGGGGCTGGTTCTGCTGGAGGGATCTCTTCTTCCCTTGCTCCCTTATTCTTCCCTTTCTTCCTCCTCTTCTCCACTTCCTCTGTCTTCTCTTTGCCTTCCTCATCACTGGAGGCCTCCAGCTCAAAGGTATCCAATGCACCCAGAAAATTGGTCAAATTCAGCAATCCTGGGGAGGCCATGATCTCTGAAGAAGCAAAAGGAGAAAAATTCTTTTTAAAGAAACCTAGGTGGAGAAATCTTTAGGACTTCTTTAGGTAGAACCTACTAATAAATCCGCTTTCATGCTGACACATGCTTTGTGATTTTTTTTTCCAGCTAACGGTCCCTAATATTTTTGGGTTGGTCACACATGTATTAATATTAGAAATGAATGTTATGAACAGCGTTGTTCTGACCTGACCAGGAGCACTCTGTGCTGGACACTGTTCAAACAGTGAAATGAAGACCAGGCCAGAAAGTTTCAAGATTGAAACCCTTCTGGCAAAAAAAAAAATAAAATTCAACCTTGAGATGATTTGCACTCCTTTAGTTGTAGCACTTGTTAAGCCTGGGTTCCCCAACCAGGGTTAGGTAGACAAGCTAAACAGAATGTGCAGCGTTAGTCAGATAGGCACACAGATAAATGAGTGAGCTAAGCTTGTATGTTTATTAACATACAGTAAAAATAACAGATACGCTTGTGCTATCAAGAATATATTTTATTCCAGTATAAGTTTATGGCATAGTCAAATAACAGTCCAATATTCATTTACCATGTAGTCAGTCCATTCAGGGATATTCAGTTAGCAAAGTCCATGTAGAATATCCTATGTCAGTTCACATAAAAATCAGTCCTTTGTTATCTCTCCCGTTCGAGCAATGCAGTCTTGATTCCAAGCAGTAATCAGGGATCATCAAAGCCAGAGAGAGAGAGAGCGAGCAAGCTGTAGACTTGCTACTTTTATATTGTTTTTCATAACCACTCCTTTAATTGCTATTTCACAGTTAAAGCTGCAGACACTCTAACATACACTAACTATGATTCATAGTTATTATTTCACCTAAACCAGTTAGGGTGAACAATGTTATCCCTAACAGCACTCATCATTTTCATTTCACTATTGATGCTTTGATTTTACTATTACCTTGTTTGGTGAATTCCACTCCTTTCTTCCATCCTGGTGGCACGGTCAGCAAATCTGAGAGGGAAAGAGAAAAACATGAAGCAGATGTGTAAACTTCAAATCCCAGAATTCCATAGCCAGCATAGCTACTGTTGGAAATCTAGGAAATGTAGCACTAATGATGCTACCTAGTTTAGCAGTGAAACATCTGCAAGAAAACATCCAAGCGAAGAGAGCAGCAAGTATCCCACAGTTCAACCCTGAGCTGTAAATATTCTCTTTTATCAGTATTTCGGTAACTGAATTCCACACGCCTGTGAAGGCTGGGAAACACTGGTCTAAACCATTCCATGAATTTTTCTGATGGATTAAAATGCTATCAATAATATATCTACCATGAAAAACACTCCATTCTTTAGTTTAGTTTTAGTTTTAATAGCAATAGCACTTAAGACTTATATACTGCTTCACAGTGCTTTACAGCCAAGGGTGGGCTGCTGGAGGTTCACAGGGTTTGAGAGATCCTCTAGATAAGATTCTGCACAGTTCAGAGACCCTCAAATCCCACTCCAGGCTGGCCCCGCTCACCCCTACCCTCCCATCCCAGGAGTCCTCATGCGGCCAGGGGTGGGATTCTACAGATTCGCACCTCTTTGCTAGAACCGGTTGTTAACATTCTAAGCAGTTCAGAGAACCGGTTGTTAGAAGAAATTATTGGCCTAATCCTGTAAGGAAGGCAGGAAGGAAACATTCTGGTGTTGCTTACAGAAACTGCCCCTCCGTTGACCCTGATTACATTCTTGGCAGGACTAGAGTTCTTGTCTCAGGAACTTCTCTGGATTTTTTTCCCTTCCTTTGCTGGTATTTTGCTTGTGTGGAGTGACCATTCAAAGTTACAATGGCACTGAAAAAAGTGACTTATGACCATTTTTCACACTTACGACTGTTGCAGCATCCCCACAGTCATGAGAAGCCAGGCGAGAAGATGCGTGCCTCGATGTGAGTGATGTTGAGGTGGCCCCACCCAGCCAATAACATGACCACCAAGCCACGCCCACCACCTAAGCCACGCCTACAGAATTGGTTGTTAAAAAATTTGAATTTTTGAAGCCCACCCATGTTACACCCTCTCTAAGCGGTTTACAGAGTCAGCCTATTGCCCCCAACAATCCAGGTCCTCATTTTACTGACCTTGGAAGAATGGAAAGCTAAGTCAACCTTGAGCCAGTGAGATTTGAAATGCTGAACTGATGGCAATTGGCAGTCAGCAGAATTAGCCAGCAGTACTGCATTCTAACTACTGTGCCACCATGGCTCTTTAAAATGCTAGGAAAGAGTCTATGGTCAATTATTTCAGTTCTATTTCCATCTGAGTCTTGTCGACATTGTTTTTGTTAATAAAATCATAAAGTACCCAGATAACAGAATACAAATAATCCCCCAGTACAGCTCTTTTATGCCAGACACCAATTTCCTATCTTCCCTGTCTCTGAGTATCACAAATGGAATAAACTATATTTTGGAATCTAGTCAAACAGAGGGCAGGGGGCATTACAAAATACAGAACGGTCAGGATTAAAACAACAGAGCCGTTGGCTGGAATAGGCTGATTTTACCTTTCTCAAAATCAATGTCCTCTTCCTCATCCTCTTGAGCCTTAATCAGTTCCAAGCTAGGTTCATCTATCCCACCTGGGGAGATTGTATTACGAGAGCAGATTATTAGCAGTTAGGAGCTTAGTTACCTGAAGGGCAAAATTCTGCAAAAAGAAGTTGCACGTTCTATAACCAAATTGGAGACATGGGAAGAATACAAAAGCCAACTAATTGATCTGCAATAGGAGTCCCAAACCCATGGACCATGGCCCACTACCGTGTGGGTGAGGGAGGGGCAGGCTGGGGCACATGCAGCTTGACTTGTGTGAGTGGCGGGCTGGTGTGTGAACACACACACACACGTGTGCGCCACCTGACTTGTATGAGAACTGGCTCCTCTCTCTTCCCCGTTACCAGGATGCTAAACCTCAAATGTTCAGGACCACTGATCTACAACCCATAAAAAGTTTCTAAAGCCCCTGACAGTAGATGAAACACTGTTCCTTGATTTCAAGTTTGTTCCTCCTTATGGTTCTGCCTTCAAAGTTATAAACTCTGATAAGAGAAATGAGAAAGAAACTATAAGTTGACAATGGCAACTTCTTATAAGGAAAACCTGTATAAAATGTTCTATAGGTGGCACTTCCCACTGGCGAGATGAGCAAAGATGTTTAAAAACATGTCTGCCAAACGCTGGAAATGCAATGAAATACTGGGCACGTACTATCATATGTGGTTGATATGTGTAAAAGCAAAAATTTTTTGAACAAGAATACATATATGGTTAGAAAAAAGGCTAAAGCAGCATGCAGATTACAAGCCAGAAATATTTCTGTTAGGTATAGTACCAGATAAGTATAATAAAGGGAATATGTATTTAATATTACATGTTTTGACAGCAGCAAGAATTGTATTTGCACAGCACTGGAAAAATGAAGAAACACTTACCTATGATGATGCAATTAAACAAATACTAGATTGTGCAGAAATGGATAGATTGACATTAAAGGTAAAAGAAAAAGAAGACACAGAATATTTTCAAACATGGGATTTTTTTATCAATAGTTGGATAATAGAGGTAGAAATTAGGAACTGGAAAAGTATTATTATGTAAGCAAAGACAATATGCTTGTCACAAAGCACTTATATGTATGTAAAGAGAAAATGTATAAACTGTTAAAAAATAAACTGGAGACCCACACCTGGCCAGAAGGGGTAGTTGGTGGCACTGCCTCTCAGAGATTCGGAGGGAGGGCCAGGAGCTCGCTGGAAGGAAAGAGAATTCTTGGCTGATAATCCCGTGTTGTCCACAAGTGCCTAGAATTGAAGTCAAAAGAGGGAGTGTGAGGAACAATGGATGGAAACTGAACAAGGAGAGATTCAACCTGGAAATAAGGAGAAATTTTCTGACAGAGAGAACAATCAACCAGTGGAACAGCTTGCCTTCAGAAGTTGTGGAAGCTTCATCACTGGAAGCTTTCAAGAAGAGACTAGACTGCCACCTGTCAGAAATAATGCAGGGTCTCCTGCTTGGGTTGGACAAGATGACCTACAAAGTCCCTTCCAACTCTGTTAATATCTTTATGTGCATGACTGCATTTCCACTCATGCCAGAAATACTGTTACTAAATTTGCAGATGATACAACAGTAGTGGGACTCATCTCTGGGGGGGATGAGTCTGCCCTCCGAGATGAGGTGGGCCGGTCGCTTTCATGGTATGGAGACAATAACTTGGTCCTCAACACCAGTAAGACTAGGGGGCTTATAGTGGACTATAGAAGGAACAGATGAGACACCCAGCCCTTGCTTATCAATGGAGAACGAGTGGAACAAGTGGCCAGTTTAAGTTTTTGGCTGTTACCATAAAAAAGGACCTGACCTGGGGTGCTCCCATTGCAGCCCTGGGTGAAAGGGCTCAGCAGACATTATACTACATGAGATTTCTCAGGAAACAACTGAATGAAAAATTCCTGGTGACCTTCTACCGCTGCACTATAGAGAGTATCTTAACTTACTGCACCTCTGCATCAAGGGTGGGATTCAAATTTTTAACAACCGGTTCTGTGGGCATGGCTTAGGTGGTGGGCATTGCTTGGTCGTCATGTTATTGGCTGGGTGTGGCCAACTCAATCTCACATCGAGACATGCATCCCCTTACCTGGCCTCTCATGACTATGGGGATGCTGCAACAGTCGTAAGTGTGAAAATGGTCACTTTTTTCAGTGACACTGTAACTTTAAATGGTCACTCCACACAAGCAAAGTACCAGCAAAGGAGGGGAAAAAAACTCCAGAGAAGTTCCTGAGACAGGAAGTCTAGTCCTGCCAAGAATGTAGTCAGGGTTAATGGAGAGGCAGTTTCTGTAAGCAACACCAGAATGTTTCCTTCCTGCCTTCCTTACAGGATTAGGCCAGTAATTTCTTCTAACAATCAGTTCTCCAAACTGCTTAGAATGTTAACAACTGGTTCTAGCAAATAGGTGTGAACTGGTAGAATCCCACCCCTGCTCTGTATGGTTGGCCAAATGCGCAGTGGCAGATAGGACAGCACTCCAGAGGGTTAACGTCATTGTCCAGAGGATCGTTGGTTGTCCTCTCCCCTCTTTGGAAGAGCTTTATAGCACCCACTGCCTTAAGAAAGCACCCAATTTTGTTTTTGTTTTTTTAAGTGGCCAGCACCACCTCTTCACCTTTTTCCTTAGAACTCATTACTCAAAAAGGCTATTTGGGGCTGAAATCTCATCTCTCACCTCTTTAAAACCCAGCAGCTCACCGGTGGTGGGATTGCGCTCAGCCTGGAGGGTGGAATGCACAGGGGTGACCTCCAGGGCAAAGAGTGACTGGACATCCTTCTCTCGGGGCCAGAATCTGCCTCAGAACAAAAAGGTGGAGTTAAAACATTTTGGCTCCCTTGATGGATCGATGCCAACTCACCGCATCCAGACAGGTAAGTGTGGCCACCTGAGTGCTGCCAGGCAGGCATGGGTGGGTAGGCATGGCTGGGTCAATGAGAAGGATTAGGTGCAGCCAGCTCAGATGACTCAGGGAGCCCCTGGGTGGGCATGGCCAGACAGATGCAACCTTGTTGGTGTGGCCAGATAACTAGAGCATACAAAACATTTGCTAGATCAATACTTGAATACAGCTCATCAGTCTGGAACCCACATTACATATCTGATATTAACACAGTTGAGAAAGTCCAGAAATATTTCACAAGAAGAGTTCTCTACTCCTCTACTCGTTGCAGAACACCTTATGCCACCAGACTCAAAATTCTAGACCGAGAGAACCTTGAATTACGCTGTCTTCGGTCTGATCTAAGTATGGTATATAAAATCATACATTGCAGTGACTTACCTGTCAATGAATACTTCAGCTTCAACCATACCACACAAGAGCAACCAACAGATACAAACTCAAGGTAAACCACACCAAACTTGATTGCAGGAAATACGACTTCAGCAACAGAATGATCAATGTCTGGAATATTCTACCTGACTGTGGTTTCTTCCCCAACCCCCAAAAACTTTAACCTTAGACTGTCTACTATTGACCTCACCCCTTTCCTAAGAGGTCCGTAGGGGGTGTGTATAAGCGCACCAACATGCCTACCATCCCTGTCCTATTGTTTCTTTTATTTTTTTATTTTTCTTATATGTATTCATGTATTCATAACTATGTTTTTACTTGTACCTATTATCTTGTAAGCAATTGACAAACCAAATAAAATAAATCAATAAATGTGTTTGTGTGTGTGTGTGTGGGGGGGGTGCCTGGTGGACGTGGCCAGGTGGGCACAGAACAAGGTGCCCTGAGCAACTGGACATGTCAGCCAACTTGGCACCCCCGCCAGAACAAAAATCACCTGGAAATGTGCTGGCAAACAGAAAAGCTGCAAAATATGAAAGGCAAATGGGATGGTTTTCCCTCCCCCCTCCCCAATTTGAAGAAACACCCCTTTTTTCCTTCTGTCTCCTGAGTAGAGGTTTCTCTGCTGAGTTTGGCAGGGAAGGGGGGAGCTGGGTGGATTCCACCCGCTCCCAAATTTGGAGAAACGCTGCTGCACCTTATCCTTCGTGTTGACCTGGCCACACTTACCCACCCCTGCCCATCTGGAGACACTCAGATGGCCGTGCCCACCTGGCTGCATTGAGTTATCCCATTCCTCCCCACCCTCCTCCTGCTACAGATAATCCCCTTACCCACTCTTCTTGTTCCTATTGCAAGCAACCCATCCCGATTGCCAGAGACTCACCTGTGAGACCTCTCAAAGTCATGGACTGGAAGCCATTCCGGGCTGTTGAGATAATACTGCTCCAATTCCGAGGCCAGATCCTCAGCATGTGGGGGCAGCCCATGTGGCAACTGGGGAGGCGGGCAAAAGAGAAGGAAGAGGTATCATTTCTTATTTAACGCCATCCAAAAAACATTATTTGCTGCAACTCAAAAGCGAAGCGGTACTTCTTTACTCAGGGATTATCAGAGATTTCCAGGGTTGCAGGTTATACTGGGAAGCAGAAAAACATTGTGGAAGAAGACGGTGGCAAACTATTTCTATTCATTTAGTCCTCAATGTAATTACCACATTTGAGTGCAAAATTTCTGTTGTTAAGTGAAACATTTAAGTGAGTTTTGCCCCAATTTAGGACCATTCTTGCCACAGTGGTTAAGTGAATCACTGTAGCGGATAAATTAATAAAACAGTTGTTAAAAGAATCTGGTTTCTCCATTGATTTGTCTCTTCTAGTTTTTATGCATAATGAGAGACTATGGACCGAAGATCACACTTGGCCAATATTCTATTCTATTCTATTCTATTCTATTCTATTCTATTCTATTCTATTCTATTCTATTCCATTCCATTCCATTCCATTCCATTCTATTCCATCCTACCCTATTCTTGAATTCTATTCTGTCCTATTCTGAATTCTATAGTGAATTCTATTCCATTCCACCCTATCCTACCCTACCCTATTCTGAATTCTATTCTATCCTATCTTGAATTCTATTCTGTCTATATTCTGAAATCTAGTGAATTCTATTCCATTCCATTCCGCCCTATCCTACCCTACCCTATTCTGAATTCTATAGTGAATTCTATTCCATTCCACCCTATTTTACCCTACCCTATTCTGAATTCTATTCTATCCTATTTTGAATTCTATTCTATTCTATCCTATTCTGAATTCTATAGTGAATTCTGTTCTGTTCTATTCTATTCTTATTCTGATTATTTTTCTTCCTATTCCTATTCTGCTCTGCTCGGCTCTATTCTACTCTATTCTATTGACAGAAGATTGCAAAAGGGGATCACGTGACCTTGGGACACAACAATGGCCATAAGTATAAACCAGTTGCCAAGTGTCTGAATTTTGATCAGTGGGCAGGGAGGGTTCCCGTAGGCCACATGGGTGGCACAGCCTTGTGTTTCTGCGCAGCCTGGATTAATTGCTTTGCAAGGGGGTGCTCTGGGGGTGAGACTTCTCTGCAACCCACCAGTGGGCCACAGCCCACCGGTTGGCGACTGCTGTGCGAAGACATCAAAACTCAACGAGCCACATTGTGGTTTTGCTTCTCCTTTCGGTCAGGAGGAGCTACTGTACTCACTGTGGTCAGTGGAAATCCCTCCTTGGTGGGTTCCTCTTCGGTGATGAGCTCAAAACGACCGGCACATCCAACCTCCAAAATGGAAAGAGGCAACTCTAAAGGTCCTCGGGGAGGGAGGACTTGAAGAAGACAAAGAGGCAAAGATATGTTAAGACAATCTGTCGCTACCTATTGGTCAAAACTGTGCTCCTGTTGCTTTAAAATAATATACACTTGGTGCAACAGCAACCATAGGTGAGGATCAAAATTTGCAAAATGGCAGCATCTATGAAGGAAAGGGGCTAAGATCAAGATCATGCAGATTTTTATGTCTCCTCTTCCTCTGGATATTCCTGATTATGGAACTGGAACAGACCATTTACATGACTGATCCCAATTTTATCCAGGACAAGAATTGTCAAGATCCCCTAACTAAGAAACACATATGGTCTAGCAAAACAAATAATCCAGAATTCTTATTTGAGAATCAGGCTGCAGAATAATTTGAGAATCAGGCTGCAGCCTGAAAATAATCAGGCTGCAGAAGTCAATAATATTGGGGAAGGGAGGGAGGGGGATGGGAGGGAAGGAGGGAGGGCGAGAGGGGGATGGAGAGGTCGAGAGGAAGGAAGGAAGGAAGGTGGCTGGACTCAGTTACAACAGCAATGGTGCATTATTGGAATATCCAAAGGACCAGATTGAGGACAGATAGTCCTAGAAAAAAAATCTTACTACCCAGTTGCTAACAGTTGACGCTGCTTTGATAGCATATAATCAATCAGTCTCCTTTGCTCTTTGCTGCCTAAGCTTCTTTGTGGACCTCAGCTCTGCTGGAAGATAAATCCCAATTGATATCCTGAAGTCAAACATTGATTAGATTGGTTTCTAATACCTATAATTAGGAATGGGACATCTTGTTCTTTGTTTCAGGCAGCAAAATGCCTGGATCCCATCTTGATTGTAAGAGATCACTTAGCTGCTCTCCCAAAGTTTCTTGTTTTTCCATCAGTAAAACTCTCTGAATTTTGCTTCACTTCATCTGCCCACAGAAGTATATGGCAGGAGTTTGATGTTTAATTTTGACTCATGTTGAAGCTCCATTTAAAAAAAAAAAAGATGTGCCAACATAATACAAGAACTGAGACATCCAAAAGGTTAAAAAAACCAATGCATTTCTAGAAGAAATAAGTCATCCCTCCCACACAAAGATACCCCCTCCTTTAAACCACTCAGTAGAGAATTCAACTGGAAAGAAGCAGGATGGTCCTTTGGGAAATTAAAACAGGGTTTTCAAAGTTTTTCAGGCCATGAAACTTAAAAAAAATCTGGAACCTCTTCTTAAGAAGTAATGCTCTACTGGCCAAAGTCAGTTGTGTTGGAATTAACTTTTCTCACATTCCCAGTTTCTCATGGAACTTTATGAAACAGAACCCTAGAATTTGGCAGAACACAGTTTGAACCCCAATTTAACATGCTGATTACAGCATCAGAGTCTATAGACAAGAATCATATGGGTCAAAGTCCCTTCTCAAAGCCCAGATAGCTTCAACTTTGTGGTCAATTAGGTTATGTTTTGAGACATGGCTCTTTCATCAGGTCTAGAGGCAAGGGGCTTTGTGATCCTGGGATTCATTCCTTAGTTCCTGGCATTTCCTTCCTCAATATTGTAATATAACTTTTTTTGTAGCTCTTGTCATTTATTACTGTTTCCTATTTATGCAATGGTATTTCCCATCCTGGACAACTTTAAGATGAGTGAACTTTAATTGTCAGAATTCCCTGCCCAGCACGTATGAGTGTGGAATTCTGGGGAGTTGAAGTCCATCTTAAAGTTGACAAAGTTGGGAAATACAATATTTATGTTTTTTATATCTTGCACAACACCTACAGTTGCTTGGGCAATTGAGGTTGCTTAAACACTGAACAAAGAAACCAGTAATGTGCAAGTCAGACTATTATTTATTTGCTTGGCAATTAATTTCTCCAGCCTGCTGCAGTTATGCTCTCATTGCATCCAGGAAAACAAAAGCTGGGCTGCTGAAATTTTTACCTCTGTTTAGCATATAGAATAATACAGATGAACAGAATTGGAAGGGACTGTGGAGGTCTTCTACT
This sequence comes from Laticauda colubrina, assembly GCA_015471245.1. Lineage (NCBI taxonomy): Eukaryota > Metazoa > Chordata > Lepidosauria > Squamata > Elapidae > Laticauda > Laticauda colubrina. Next base: position 5,782,605 of record BLBF01000066.1, read on the forward strand.
CCAACCCTCTACCTGCTCAGACAAGAAACCCGACACCACTTCAGACAAATGGGCGTCCAACCTCTTCTTAAAAACTTTCAGTGTTGGAGCATTTACAACTTCTGGAGGCAAGTTGTTCCACCGGTTAACTGTCAGGAAATGTCTCCTTAGTTCTAGGTTGCTTCTCTCCTTGATTAGTTTCCATCCATTGCTTCTTGTCCTGCCCTTCAGGTGCTTTGGAGAAGAGCTTGGCTCCCTCTTACCAAATCGTTATAAAGCAGCATTCACCTGATCTTAATGCCGCCTCGGATAGCATTCTGAATTGAAAGGGGATCCCCAGCTTTCTGCAGGCAGGCGTGTTGGATCACAATCCCCATAATCCCAAACCACTGCAACGTGCGGGTTGGGAAGATGAGGGTTGCAATCCACTAGGATCTAGAAAACAATTGGATGGGAAATATTCCCTTAAAACATTTTGAAGAGAATTTTAGGGAATATAATGAGAAGGAGCAGGGCCAATTGCAAAATATTTTTTTTAAAGCTTCATTACATGAGTTCAGTCAGACGCAGGAGGGTCTCTACCGGGTCCTCACCTATCCTCTCCAGATCCATCTCAGCTGCCACGGTTCGCTCATGGACCGACCCGGAAACTCTTCCTCTCCGGGCTGTCATACTAAAGGGCGGAACCAAAAGGAAGGGCAGTTGAAGCCAAGCCCTGTTTTCTCAACGAGGTTCATTGCTGTCATACGTCAGGAAGCGGAAGTGAAACGGGATTGGTCAATCGAAGGAAGGGCGGAAGCCTGGCAGGAGAAAAATGGCTTTGGTTTCGAACGAAGGGACGGATTGGCTGAACCGAGACAAGCGCCGCTGTCCAATGGCGGGGCGGTGTGCAAATCGATATGCAAATCGATATGCAAATCTCCCCTCGACCCGAAGGCAGCCAATGAGCCATTCATTCCAATACGGATTTAAAAAAAACCAAAAACCGTTCAGGTTCGTATCCTCCCGTGCTTCGAACGTCATCACTGTGTCATGGTTCAGCCAATGAGAGCCCAAGTATGCAAATCGAGAACGCCCTCTCTCCTGTTTTCCTTGCCGATTTTTCCGCTCTCGTGCCTCTGAAGAGTCAGGTCCCTGTCATTCTCAGCCAATAAGCTTTCGCGTCGCTGGGCGGCTTATGCAAATTGAGCCTCCTCACTACTCTTTCTCCTCCTCCTCCATCTTGGGAAGAGTCGACTCTCGACTGAAAGGCAAGCCATTAAAAAGAACGACCGGTGAGTGTGGGGCGGAATCAAAGCACGGGGGCTCTCAACTGTCGTTGCGCTCAGTGTTGGCCTGAGCCGCAATGCATCTTGGGACGGGCTCGGCGACAGTTCCTCGGGAAAGCGGGGAGGAGGAGGAGGCGGGAAACCGGTTCCCGGTGCATCCTGGGAAGGCGCGGTGCATTGTGGGAGGGTCCGGAGTGGAACGTTACGTTGCCCCAGGGATTCATAGGCGCGGACGGCGGGTGAAGCGAGTTCGAATCCGGAGCTTCCCCCAATTTGGAGCCTTTGCAGGTGAGTCCCTTACACGCCCAGAAATCCACTCCGGGATCGCCCCCACCCCACGTCACCCCGGAAGTGCCTATCCTGGTGAGCGCGGAGGGTGTGTGAGTGTAAATTGTTGTAAATCGAGGACTTACCTGGACTGTCTCTCTGGATTTGGCTGCAGTTGCTAAAGGTTTCTGACTCCCAATAACCCTGTGAATAGATAAATAAAGGTAACCTGCTGCAGCAGCCGTCAGTGTGAAAATTGGGCCCCCAAATCCCTTTTTTTCACTGGCCCTTGTAATGTCGAAACCGTCACTAAACAAACCATTGTAAAGTCGAGGACTTACTTGGACGATCTCTTCTCTCTCTCTTTCTCCCTGTCTGTATTTGACGGGTTCCTAAAGGTTCCTGAGTCCATGCAAAACCCACAGGGATTTGGATTGCAGACTGTCCAGGTAAGTCCTCGTCTTACAACGGTTCCTTTAGTGACCAGTTCAAAGTTACAAGGGCCGCTGAAAAACAAGGGACTTGGGACCGTTTTTCACACTTATGACTGCTGCAGCCCTCTTTGTCTATTCGCAGCTTTACCACGGACTCAGCAACCTTTAGGAACTGCAGCCGAATCCACAGAGATTATCCAGGTAGTCCTTGATGTACGCTGGTTCATTTAGTGACTGAAGTTACGGGGCCACTGAAAAGAGGGACGTAGGGCCCTTTTTCACACGACTGCTGCAGGGGGTTATTTTTATTTTATGTATTCAAGTTATAACACTGCCCGTCTCGCTGTTCAGAGTGGCATCTCTGGGCAGCTAACAGGAAAATAAAAACCGAAGTATGAAAACTAGAATAGAATGAAATGGGAATAGAATAGAATAGAAGAGAATAGAACAGAATAGAATACTGTGTTTCTCATATAATAAGGCCGGGTCTTAAATTTTTTTTGAGCCCCGAAAAACTGGCTAGGTCGTCTTTTTGTGGGTGACTTAATTCCCCCCCCCTTGCATCTTCAGGCGGGCGGTGATGGCTTGGATGTTGACCTCGACGTTGGGCTTCGTATGGGGGTCAACGCAGGCAGCACCATATCCTGGTGTGCAACGAAAGTACTTCCTAATGGCAAGCCCCCCCCCACCTTTCTCCCCCATTTCGCATGTTTTAATATAGGCCTTAATTTGGGGAGAGGGGCTTAATTTCATTTCATGCCTATAAGACACGCTGGGATTTCCTATTGGGGGAGGGCGTATTGTTGGAGAAACAGGGTAGAATAGAATAGAATAGAATAGAATAGAATAGAATAGAATAGAATAGAATAGAATGAAATAGGAATGGAAGGAAATGGGAATTGAACTGAATTCTTTCTTGGCCAAGTGTGATCGGACACACATGGAATTTGCCTTTGGTGGGTATGCTCTCAGTGTACATAAGAAAAAAAATACATTCATCCAGAATCATAAGGTTCAACACATAGTAATATTCATAGGTTACTAAGCAATGAAATCATACGTAGGTTACTAATCCGCAATCAAAGCATACTAGGAAAACAAATAAACAATCTAAATGACTTTTAATTTAGTTTCCTTTGTTGTCATTGCACCTTATACAACGAAGCTGTAATTGTAAAGATACAAGCAACACAGTTATAAGTGGGAAGAGGTAGGTAATAGGAAAGATGAGAAGAAGAATAGTAATACAATCTTATTAAGTAATTTGATAGTGTTGTGGGAGTTATTTCTTTAGCAGAGTGATGGCATTCGGGGAAAAAATTGTCCTTGTGTCTAGTTGTTTTGATGTGCCAGTGCCCTATAAGCTTCATTTTAGGGTAGAGTTGAAACAAATTTACAAATTTAGATACAATTACAACAGTTCAATGGATTAAATATCAAGGGCTGGTGCAGAGCAGTTGGTGTATGTGATGTCTTCTTATGTTTAAAATACAGGATGGATGTAAAGGTAGTTGTCAAGTTTCAAAAGTCCATTTAGCAACTGTTCAAAGTTACAAAGGCATTGAAATAAAGTGACTTAATTTTTCTCACTTATGACTGTTGCAGTGTCCTCATGGTTGCATAATCAAAATTGAGACACTTGGCAAGAGGCTTATCTTTAAGACCGTGTTATAAGTCTTCCTGCATCACGTGAGGTCCCCTTTTGCAACCTTATGACCAGCCAAGTCAGCAGGCAAGCCTGATTCACTTAACCGAGTTACTAACCGAAGAACTTCAGTGATTCACTTGGCAGGGAAGGTCATAAAATGGGGCAAAATTCATGCCACCAATGTCATGTTTAGCAATAGAAATTTCGGCCTTAGTTGTGGTTGTAAGTCAAGGACCATCAAGGACCACCTGCATCAGAGGTGGTATTCAGCAGGTTCTGACCAGTTCTGGAGAACCGGTAGCGAAAATTTTGAGTAGTTTTGAGAACCGGCAAATCCCACCTCTGACTGGCCCCGCCCCATCTATTCTCCACCTCCTGAGTCCCAGCTGATTGGCTGAGTCTTCTTTGGTTGCCCTGTACAGGAGAATGGAGCTGGAAAGCAGGTTAGTGGGATGGGGAGGGAATGGAGATTTTGCAGTAACCTTCCCCTGCCACACCCACCAAGCCACGCCTACCCCGCCATGCCCACAGAACCGACAGTAAAAAATTTTGAATCCTACCACTGACCTGCATGAGCCTAAGTTCAGGACTCACTGCAAAAAAAAAAAAAAAAAGAGTGGCTGCTTTTTTAAGCAAGGGCAGGAAAGAGAATAGCGTGCCCAAACAGCACTGACAAAAATGACTTATGATCATTTTTTATACTTCTGGCCATTGTAGCATCCCTGTGGACACGTGATCAAAATTCATACACTTGGCAACTGATTCATATTTATGGCCGTTGCAGTGTTCTGGGGTCACATGATCACCTTTGGCAGTCTTCATACAAGCAAAATCAATGAAAGAACCAGATTCACTTAACAACCCTGTTACTAACTGAACAACTGCAGTGATAGAAAATAGAATAGAGAATAGAAAATAGAATAGAATATAGAACAAAATATAGAATAGAATAGAAAATAGAACAGAATAGAAATAGAATAGAATATAGAACAGAATATAGAATAGAAAATAGAATACAATATTGAATACAATACAATGCAATAGAAAATAGAATGGAAAATAGAATAGTATATAGAATAGAGTAGAATAGAATAGAATTTTTAATTGGCCAATAAAATTCCTTAGACACTCAAGGAATTTGTCTTTGGTGCATATGCTCTCAGTATACATAAGAAAAAAAATACATTCATCAAGAATCATAAGATACAGCACTTAATGATAGTTATAAGGTACAATAAGCAATCAAATATAGTAGGAAACCATATAAATCGTAAGGATACAAGCAACAAAGTTACAGTCATACAGTCATAAGTGGGAAGAGATGGGTGATAGGAAGGATGAGAAGATTAATGGTAATAGTGTAGAATATTAATGTAATTATAATTATTAATATCAGTAATTAATAATAATTAGTAATATTATTCGCGTAATTGTCAGGATTGCAGCAGTTACCAGAAATAGTGTAATGTAATAGTGTAGCAAATTAATAATATAAAATGACTTCACAACTGTCTCACTTAGCAACATAAATGTTGGGTTCAGTTGCAGTCGTAAGTCCAAAGATACCTGTGACATGTTTGCTTTAACAAATAGAAATTGCAGTGTTAATACATTACAAGAAAAAATGCAGCGATAAAATATACAAATATGAAACGCAATGGTAAAATATGTTAGTGTATTTGCTAATTCTAAGGAGTGCCGTGCCTCCATGTATACCCATCAGCAATCGAACACCAAGCTTTACCTGACTGATTCCTTCCTTGGTTTTCAATTCTAGGCAGTACTGTATCATTCCATCATGATTGTTTTGCCACCCGGGTTAACAGAAGACGAGGAAGCTCTGCAGAAGAAATTTGCCAAGCTTAAGAAAAAGGTGAGCTTGTTCACCTTGATGGTGAAATTATTCTTATTAAGTACAGGTAGTTTTTGACTTAACAACAGTTCCTTTAGTGAAGTTACAACAGCATTGGGAAAAAAAGAAGATTGATGACCTTTTTTCCACACGACTGTTGCAGCATCCCTTTGGTCACGTGATCAAAATTCGAGCCCTTAGCAACTTGACTCATATTTATGACAGCTGCAGTATCCCGGGGTCATGTAATCCACCTTTTGTGGCCTTCTGACAAACAAAGTCAGTGTGGATGCCAGATTCTCTTTTAACAACTGCAGTGATTCATTGAACAAGTCTGGCAAGAAAGGTCATAAAACGGAGCAAAGACAGCAACTGCCCCGCTTAGCCACAGAAATGTTAAGCTCAATCGTGGGCGTAGGTTGAGGACCACCTGTATCGATCAAGGGGTTGAATGTCAGCCAGATGTATATAGTACCATCTTCTATATATGCCTAAAAGTGAAATACCACTCACGCATCATCACAAAATCTCCACCAGAACCGTAAAGCCGACAAACTTGAAATTTGGCACGTTTGTTCCTCTTGGCTTCTAGGTGCTCACTAAGAAAGGATTTTTTGAAATGACCATCAGAGCATTAGTATTTTGAATGTTATTATTACGAACATGTTCTGATGGTAAGGGGTTCTACTCCTCCTCCCCACCTGAAAATAAATCTGTTCCAAATGCAAACCACAACCAGAGGAGAGGCGTTTAAGTTTCACAGTAGCAACCAGCTTTAGTACAGAACAGTTGAGCTAAGCCACGCCCAGGCTCCTTGCTGTCTCCTTGCTCATACAGCAAATACTGTTCCAGTTTCCAAACAGCCCTCATCTCTGTCACACACTGACAGGACGCTAGCCAGATGAATAGTGATGGATGCTGGTAGGCAGAGGCAGAATCCCCCCCCCCTTTATTTTACTCCCCATAAACTAAGCCCGACCACACTATTTTGTAGCGAAACACAAGTATCGAGCTAGTAGGATATAAACGGACTAGCCAAAGTTATTTTGGGGAAGGAAGGGATGTTGGACTATGCATATCACTTAGTGACTTTATTTTCTTCTTCTTCCCATCCAGAAAAAGGCCCTCATGGCCTTAAAAAAGCAGCAGGGCTCAACCAGTCAAGCTATCCAGGGAGGAATCAAACGATGTAAGTCGGACTTCGGTGAAAAGATGGGCTGCTGTGAGGGAGGCGTCCTCCTGCCAATGTTGCCCATTTGGGGACAGGAGTTTTTCCTTTTCTTCCCTGTTTCCAGCCATCTCAGATCAGCCAGTAGTCGACACCGCGACAGCCACAGAACAAGCCAAGATGCTGGTGAAAACAGGGGCCATCAGTGCTATTAAGGTTGAGAACAAGAACTCTGGATTCAAACGCTCTTGGACTCGGAAGGTGAAGCCAAAAGTAAGCTGGGTTAATGTAAGGAGGTGCAGGAGAAACCCTCTAATGCAGGGGTATCCATCCTGGGGAACTTTTAAGTTCTGTGGACTTCAATTGCCAGAATTCCCCAGCCAACATGGCTGCTTTAGTGGATTGGGCCAAAGCTGCCTTTTAAAGAGGTAATTGGGTGTTCTCGTTTTTCTTTGAAGATGTTTTGCTTCTTATCCACGAAGCTTCTTCAGCTCTGACTGGATGGTGGGGAATGGAAGGATTTACACTCCTTGCTGACAGCTGGTCATTTGCATCCTTTTAGCCGGTAGGTTGTTAAGGTCACCTGGAAGTTTATCTATGTCCTCAGGGTCACCTGAGTGATGCAAATGGGTGTGGATTGTGGAGCCTTCTTGGAACTGTTGAAAGGACTGTGTTGTAGACCAGAGATAGATAACAGATAATCAGAGTTGAAAGGGATCTTGTAGTCCAACCCCCCCGCCCAAGCGGGAGACTCTGTACCATTTCTGACAAATGGCAGTCCAATCTCTTCTTGAAGGTCTCAAGGGATGTTGCACCCACAACTTCCAAGGGCAAAGCTGTTCCATTGGTTGATTGTTCTCACTGTCAGAAAATTTCTCCATATTTCCAGGTTAAATCTCTCCTTGTTCAGTTTCCATCCATTATTCCTTGTCTGGCCTACTGGAGCTTTAGAAAATAGCTTGACCTCCTTCCTCTCTGTGGCAGCCCCTCAAATATTGGAAGACCGCTATCATGTCTCCCCTGGTCCTTTTCTTCTCTAGACTAGCCAGGCCCAGTTGCTATGACTGTTCTTCATACGTTTTAGTCTCCAATTCCTCAATCATCCTGGTTACTCTTTGTACTTTTCCTTGAGTCTCAACATCTTTTTTATAATGTGGTGACCAAAACTGGATGCAGTACTCTCGGTGTGGTCTTACTAAGGCTTTATAGAGTGGTATTAGTACCTCACTTGTTCTCGATTGTATCTCTCTGTTAATGCAGTTTAGGATTGCATTAGCTTTTTTGGCTGCTGTTGCACACTGCTGGCTCATATTTAGCTGGTTGTCCACTAAGACTCCAAGATCCCTCTCACAGATCATGATGTCATCTTCCTCCCCCTCTGCTGAGAGAGGGGGTGTTCAGTTTTGACAAAGATGGCCTAATTTGACCCTTCTTTCAAACCCGCGGTCCTCTCCGTCCAAAATGATGACTTTGCTGTCCTCCAAAGAGTGGCCCGCGTCTTTTAAATGCAGGGGGAGGGATATAACATCATCTATCTTCAGTCTACAACAGGGGTGTCAAACTCTATTTCACATAGGGTGTTGCATCAGGGTGGTTTTTGACCTCGGGAGGGCCCGGGGGGGGGGGCGTGCAACCAGAGTGAGCATGGCCGGCATGACGTCACTTGTTTTTTTTGGAGGGGGGACGCTTGTGGTAGCCTGAGCACTCTGTCAGCAAAAATGGTCTTCTGTTTTCGGTTGTGACAGCCTCCTGCAACCCTCTGCCAGAGAAAATGGAGCTCGGGGAACTATACGCAGTCCTCATGAGTTCCGTTTTTGGCCAGGATGGCCTCCTACCCTCTAGCAGCAAAAAGAGAGTTCGGGAGGGCTGTGTGTTGCCCTCACAAGCTCGTTTTGACTGGCAAAGGCATCATGGGCCGGTCCTTCGCTATTACCAGAGTAGCCCCACAGGCCAGATCTAAGGCACCCCGCGTGACCGATGTGGCCCGCAGGCCTTGAATTTAACATCTCTGGTCTACAACACAGTCATTTCAACCATTCCAAGAAGGTTCCACACACCCATTTGCACCACTCGGGACCCTGAGGACACCGATACAACCTTCAGGTGACATTAACAACTGGCTAAAACAACGCAAACGACCAGCTGTCTGCAAGGAGCATAAATCTTTCCATTCCCCACCATCCAGGTCAGAACTGAAGAAGCTTCTTGGATGAGAAGCGAAATGTCTTCAAAAGAAAAATCAGAAAGTCCAGTTGCCTCTTGGGGCAAAAAAAAAGCACTTTTGGGACAAACTATGAGCTGGATGACTGAGAATCTCCATAGACATCTAGTGGGTTGGGGTTGCTTTTAGCTTGCTTTTTAATGCCTGTTTGTCTTTAGGAGACCAAGAAGGGGTCTGCCCCAACTTACCAGCCCTTTCAGCGCAGCGTTTCAGCAGATGACAATTCCCGAGAGGTAACTGAGATACAATTCCCTAATCAGGGTGGGAAATTGGTTAGGTCAGTGCTTGCGTAGTTCTCCTTCAGTGGTTCAAAATATCCGTTCAGAGGTTCAGAATATCCGTTCGGTCGCTCCTACCCTGGTCTTCTCCTCTGTGGACTACTACAGTGTGCTCTACATGGGGCTACCCTTGAAAAATATCCAGAAACCTCACTGTGATGCTGAGTGCGGCCACGTGAGCTATATGTCAGGATTCTGGCACTTAACCCCATTTAAATCATGAGTCTCGAGCCAAACTTCCAAAACTTCAAAAGGATTTATTGGGAATTAACATGTCTGGCACTGCCTGGGTGTAGCCAACACTGAGACACATCATTCATTGTCACCCTTGATCCTCGTTTCATCCCCATCTCCTGGGTATATCATAATTCATATTTTCCAATGGAACACATCCATAGCCAAGAGTCATCAATCATGCTCTCCAGTTAGTTTTTTGCATGACAGAAACTTCGGTCACCTAATTAACTCTCTTTGAAAACTTTTATGGAATGTAGTTTTAGTTTCCAAGCTGTCGCACTGCTCCCCCCTCCCTTTCTGTTGGCAACTCTAAAAGATCATAGAAATATTTTATGAGTTGACATTATACTGGGTACCCAAAGAAGGGCACAAGTAGCACCTCTGCTCCTCAAACTGCATTGGGTGCCAGTTTGCTTCTGCATCAAATTCAGGGTGACTCTTTACAGGTTACAACATCATTGAAAAAAAGTGACTTATGACTGTTTTCTAATAGTTACGACCATTGCAGCATCCCCATGATCATGTGATCCAAATTCAGATGCTTGGCAACGTAACATTTATGACTGTTGCTGTAGGTCAATGGTAGCTAACTTTTTTGGGCTTGCATGCTAGCACTCAGAATGCAATGTGCGTGCCCTCCACACCCCCTGCACATGTGCACACAATCCCTCCTGCCATCCCCTTACCTGCATTGCGCCTCACGGCTGATTTGTCTGCTGGGTTGAGGCCTTTTTCGGCCTCCCAGAGGCTTGGAAAAACCCTCTGCGAGGCTTTTCAGGATGAATTATAGACCCATTTGGTCACTTCCGGTATTACAGGAAGTGATGAAACGGGCCTATTCGCCCTGAAAAGCCTTGGAGAGGCTTTTTCCAAGCCTCTGGGAGGCTGAAAATGGCCTCATCCCAGCAGAAAAATCAGCTGTGAGGCGCATGCATGCACAGTGAGGTAAGTTTGGCTGCAGCTCACGTGCCGGCACAAATGGCTTTGCGTGCCACTTGTGGCACGCGTGCCCTAAGTTCACCATCACGGCTCTAGGTGTTTCAGGTAGTCCTCGACTTACAAGCAATTGTTTGGTGGCCATTCCAAGTTTACAATGGCACTGAAAAGACATGGAGAAGCTCAAAGCTCAAGGCTGCAAAGCCAAGTCAAATGGGGAAGCCAGTTTCATTTCACCGCCGGGTGACTAACTGCCGTGATTCACTTAGCAGCCGTGGCAGGAAAAAAAAATCATAAAATGGGGCAAAGCTTACTTAACAAGCAAAAGTTTGGGCTCAGTTGTTGTACCTTGAGGACTACCTATAGTTATGTCCTATAAAGCTCTACTTGGCGTAGGGCCAGATTACCTATCATCCCAACACATCAGCCTGTCCTCTACCCAGACCGGCAGAGACAGTGTATAATGGACGTTGTCCGTTTAAGAATTTTACTGGCTGGGTCTAGGAAGAGAGCCTTCTCTGCCGTTGCCCCTACCCTCCTGAAAAATTCTTCCACCACAAGTGAGACAGACCCCCCCCCCCCCCAAATTCTCTGTTCTGGCCTTCCAGAAAGGGGTTAAAACATGGCTCTGTGCACTTTGGGAACAATGCCCAAAGGAACATGCAGTCATAAGAGTTGGTTAATGCCATGACAGTCCTCCCTTGGCCTTTGTCAACCAATTTTTAACAGGGTTAATTATTCTTGTTTCCATAGGGGAGAAAATATTATAAGTTTTAAAATTTTTTTTACTTTTTTTTATTTTTTTATTATACACTGCTTTAGATTTCGATGTTTTACTGCATACTGCCCAGGGCCCCTCTGTTCTGACCTACACCCTTTTCCGACAAACACAATTCAAAAAGAATGGAAACCTTGTAATGCTTTTACAAAATAATTAGTGTGATAAGCACAAGCCTTGCCAAACTGTGCGAGACTTGCCAATAGATAACAGACAAGAAATAATTTGCAAAATAAGAATCTTCAAATGCAAACTCAGGATACTAGAATGTCCATGAGGCTGCAGTTTCAAAATATCTTTGCCTTCTGGAAAGAAGGTTAGTTTCACAGCTGGCTTTTATCTTCTTGAAGGAGGGGCCATTACCTTGCAGTCTTACTCGTGAGTCGCCCATGCTGTTGCTCTTTCCTATGAGCAATCCTGCGTGCACATGCACTTGGCACAGGCTCCTTGGGAACCTCCTCATTGCTGCTGCCAGCCCCCACAATTTCTGAAGGCTGCAGTCCACTCCCTGATGGTCCTGGCCCCTCATCTGAGTCCTCGCTTTCCTCCACCATCCGCACCTGCTGACGGCTAACCACAACACCCTCCTTGAGTGAGATGGGTGGCTTAGAAATGTGCAATGTAAATAAATAAATAAACTTTGCCAGATGTGCTATGCGAATATACAGTACCAAACATGGCCCCTTGATGGGTCTCCCCCCATCTTTCATAAAGAGCTAATTGGTGAATAAATAAACCTTGCCAGATGTGACATATGAATATACAGTACCAGACGTGGTTCCTTGATGGGTCTCTACCTCTATCCATCTCTCATGAAGAGCTAGTGACTTTGATTCACCTTGTGGAGGGATCTAGGGAGCTTTTTAATCCTCTCACCAGTTTTTTATCCTGGGATAGACTCCTGGATGGTGGATATAGACTGTGTGGATTGTGGGAAATAGCCCAAAATCAACATTTCCAAGTAAGTTGCACAATCCTCTCTAAGGATCAGTAGTGAACTGCAGCCAATTTGGACCGGCTCACCCGTAGTTCTGACCATTGACTGGGCCTGCCCATCCGCCCAGGTGCTATCCCTTCCTATGTATCTGGCTCACTCGTTTTGCCCATGCAGCCCAAATGCTTTCCATGCCTCGCCCACTCGACTCACCACAGCTGCTGAGCGCAGGGAATCCCTGTCATTTTGCAGCTGCGCTCATGCGCTCCCACGCTCACACTTTCAGTTCTGCACGAGGCAAACCAGTTATTACAATACATGCAGCCCACCTCTGCTTAGGATGAAATGAATGCTGAGAAAACTTCCTTCCCTTTTCAGCTAGCCACACTTCCTCCATCCCCTCCTCATGTTTGGACTTTTCTCATAGCCCAGAAGCATTAAGATTTTTTTTTAATTAAGATTTATATCCCATTTTGTTTTAAACAACTCAAGGCAGTGCCTCTACAGGTATTCCTTGCTTACCAACCATGATTGTAGTCAGCAGTTCTTTTGCTGAGCACTGTGATCATTCAACGGGAAAAAAACCCACATAACTGTGCCAGACTTAGAATGTAATTTCTCACTTAATAAGCTTTTCTTTTTTTCATCTTTCATTTTAGGGCCGGCGCCCCGCAAGGAAGTATCTCTATGAGAGGTTAGTTCCATTCACACCATCATTTATTTTTATTCTTTTATTTATCAATTACATTTATATATCACCCATCTCTCCAATAAGGTGACTTATGGTACTATCAGGATAATTCCTCCGATTCATGCCAGCTTTGGCAAGCAGAATCTGTTCAGTCGTTGGAGAAATCCAGCTGATAAAGGGTGAATTTTTGTGTTGAGGCACAACCGGGAGCCAATAATTTTAACAACCGGTGTGACTGGGTGGGTGTGGCCAACTTGACATCACTCACTCCCACCCACCTCCTGCTCTGGAACATGGAGCGAGTCTCCATCCACCCTTACCTTCTCAGGCCAGGCGAGGAGTGACGGGGAGGGGCCAGCCAGTGGTGGGATCAGCCAACAGGGAACCGCAGCAGAAGGCCAAAAGAGCCGCATGTGGCTCCAGAGCCACAGGTTTTAGACTCCTGGTTTAGTGTAACTTTTTTCGTTTTGGTGGTTTTAGTTGGAACTAAACAGATGGACAGGTTCTTTGGTGTGAAAAAAATGTGCACTTAGAATTAAGGGATCGGGAACCTAGGAACTGATTCTGAAAACTAGAATTAGTTATTTTTCCACATATCGATGCATACTTTGAACACTAATTTTGAAAGTGAAGAATTCTTTGATTGTCGCTCTTTGCTAATAACCAAAGATTCAGATGTCATGCAGACCAGGGCTCCACAGATCTGCATATTGGCTGGGCTTTACTTCAGATGTGCTAAGTACCATTACGTGCGTAGGTAAAAAGCTGCCCTATAAATTATGATTATTTTATAAATGACAGCCCTTTAAAATAATGGTCTCCAACCTTTTCTGGATCGGCAGAGCATTGGAGGTGGCGGTGGTGGCAATGGGGGAGGATAGGGTAGGGCTGCGCATGCATGCCTAACTTTCCTTATGCAGCTGTGTGCACACACTCGCCCACCACTTCTGTGGCCTGGTTCTGAATAGTCTACGGCCAGGCGCCAGGCTGGGGGGGGGTTGGGGACCCCTGCTTTAAAAACAAAAAAAAAACCTCAGTAGAGTCTTATGAGACTGTGAGGGATATCGTGTTTTTATTATGGTAATAGGGTTATCTCAAGAGACGGAAAGAAATCAGATGGAGGTCAAATGCAAAGAATTGAGAATGACATTGCTAAAAGTAGTCCTTTGCAAAGTGCTTGGGGAAGGATAATGTAGATTAGGGGTGTCAAACTTGCGGCCCATGGGCCGGATGCGTTACATGCTGGCCCCGCCCCCACCCCATTTTGCAAAGGGGGGGAAAGTCCCCATAGGTCATGTGACACTGCCATGGTGATGCGAGTTTGATACCCCTGACGGACACATTAAAAACTGAAAACTCTTTTCAAAGTTTGCCTGCAAGCGAATGGGAGGAAAGAAAAGGCAAGTGATGATACTCAAAGGCTTGAAAGCAAACCAAAAAGGCAAATCTGTCAGTCTTTTTTTCCTGCCTTTTTAAATTATTTTTTTATTTTTAATATAATAAATCCATCTTCGGTTGAACAATGTGTTGTCTGGGTACAGGTATCTTTGTTGAACGGTTGTCAAAATTAGCAACATCATTCATTACATTGGTATTGATTCTACAGTATTAAAATAGTAATATTCCACATATTCTACAATATTAAAATAATCATAATGTTTACTTATCTCTTTTAATACATCTTCTTTATTTTGTTTCCCTGTTTCTAACTTCCATTTTTGTTGTTTAAATATTGATAAAATAAATTCCATGTCCTACAAGATTGAGTTTGCTCTTTCTCCTTAATTGCAAGCGTTAGTCTGTTCATTTTTTTATTTTTTATTTTATTTTAATATATTTATTTTTAGTATTTTATTTTTCTTATAAGTATCTATCTCATATATTCAAAACTATATTTATTCTTATACCTGTATCTTGTAAGTGATTGACAAATCAAATAAATACTAAGTACTAAAAATTTCTGCATATTCTGCAAATCTGTCAGTCTTGATTGTTTTTTGCCTACCAGGCTAAATGTTACATTTTGTCAGAGTACATTCATGAACTGGAATAGAGCATGGTAACAAGGTCAGACAATGAATAGGCATAGCAACGAAGTCATCCAATGAGGACTGTTTGGAAACTGAAACTAGAAGTAGCCTAGGCATGGCTCTATATTAAGCTGTGCAGGTCTGAAGCTATGTTAAGCTCTGAGTCTGTCTATTGAAGATGAAACTGCTTCTCTTCTCTGCTGTGTGTCTTGGTTGCCTGCTGAACTAAAGTGAAACTGATGTCTGTTTCTGAGCTCCTGAGTTACTGTTTTGCTCTGAACCTGCAGCATGTCTGCTTCTGTTTGAGTTTGCTCCATGTTGGAGAAATCTACAACTGGTATTGTAAAATTTACTGTATGTGTTTATAAAGAAGTTAAATGAAGCCTCAGCCATCTGCGTTTATTTTTCTGGCGCTGAATTTACGCTGCAGTACTCTGAACCCGTTTCATGCCAGTTATTTCCTCCTGTACCCCAGTAGTTCTGCTTTGGAGAAGTAGACACCCAGTGTCCTCTCAATACTAGCTGTTTCTCCAGATTCTGCCACCTCTATTGAATAAATTCTCTTCCTTTCTTTTTCTTTCCAAGTTTTGTCAGCTCCAGCAATAGCCTGCGAGATCCAGAGAACGAGCCAGAAGAAGGCAGAGATCCAGACAAAGAAACTGATCAGAGTGAAAGTCTGCATGGATATGAGAGGGACAATGACCGGGATCGTAGCCGGGACAAGAGTAGGGACCGGGACAGAGACCGTGACCGGGACAGAGATCGAGATCGAGACCGGGACAGAGATCGAGATCGAGACCGGGACAGAGATCGAGATCGAGACCGGGACAGAGATCGAGATCGAGGGCGTGAACGAGAACGGGACAGCTTCCGTCGTAAGAAATACTTGGTTCTTCTGGAGGGCAGTGTTATCAGGCTGAGTTACTTCAAAATAATTTCCTTTTATTGCTTCTCTGCTACAAAAGCATTTCACACGAGTAATACCATTACTAAATTTGAAGATAATACAACAATGGTGAGACTCATCTCTGGGGGGGATGAGTCTGCCTACCGAGATGAGGTGGACCGATTGCTTTTGTGGTGTGGAAACAATAACTTGGTCCTCAACACCAATAAGACCAAGGAGCTTATAGTGGACTATAGAAGAAACAGATCAGACATTCAGCCCTTGCTTATCAATGGAGACTGAGTGGAACAGGTGGCCAGTTTTAAGTTTCTGGGTGTTACTGTAAAAGAGGACATATCCTGGGGCGCTCACATTGCAGCACTGGTCAAAAGAGCCCAGCAGAGATTATACTACTTGAGACTTCTCAGAAAACAACAACTGAATGAAAAACTGCTGGTGACCTTCTACCGCTGCACCATAGAGAGTATCTTAACTTACTGCACCTCTGTATGGTTTGCCAATTGCACTGTGACAGATAGGAAAGCACTCCAGAGGCTTAACATCATTGCCCAGAGGATCATTGGTTGAGCTCCAAAAGAGGAAGAGCTTTATAGCTCCAAAACATTCTCAAATATCCATCTCATGCTGGGCACCCTTTTTCTGAACTATTGCCATATGGCAGATAGCACAGGATAATAAAACAAGGACAAATAGGCTGAAAAACAGCTTCTATCCCAGGGCAGTAAGTATTGAATTTTACTGCACAGTGCAATATTAATGCAGTATCAGGGGTTTTCAATTCAATGTATAGAATGTGAAGGATGTGTGTTTGGGTTTTATTTTCATAGTCATAATGTACACTGACGATGGTATTTAATTTCGTATGAGGTGCCATGACACTAAATTATACTATAGTCAGAAATCTTGCTTGAGTAAAGCAAACGACCTGCATCATTAAAGGTACACAGGTAGTCCTTGGCTTACGATCAGAATTGAGCTCAAAATTTCAGACAGCTGTTAAGTGAGTTTTGACCCATTTTACAACCGTTTTTTTGCCATAGTTATTAAGTGAATCACTAATCATTTAAGTTAGTAACCCGGTTGTTAAGGGAATCTTGCTTCCTTGTTGACTTCACTTGTTGGAAGGTTGCAAAAGGGGATTATGTAACCTCGGGGCACTGCAACCATCATAAATATGAACTGGTTACCGTACAAGACCATTTCAGGTGCCAGAAAACATCCCAGAAATTGGTCTTTTCTGCGAGTATATACGGGAATCACTTTTTTAAAAAGTACCTGCATATAAAGAATAAGTTGACCCTAACATTTTTAACCAAAACAAATGCATGATTCATGGATAAGCCCATTGTGACATTTAAATCATACAAGAATTTTCAGGAGTCAGCTTATCCTTAAGTGCAGGGGTCTTCAAACTTGACAGCTTTAAGACTTGTGGACTTCAACTCCCAGAATTCCTCTTCCAGTCATGTTAGCTCAGGAATTCTGGGAGTTGAAGTCCACTCGTCTTAAAGCTGCCAAGTTTGAAGACCCTTGCATAAGTGGCATGTTTTTTCACAATATTTTGGTAAAAAAACCTGAAGGGTCAGCTTATCCACGGATGGGGTTTATGCACGAGTCTATATGGAAGATCGATTCTGCAGGAAAAAAGGGGAAGAATGCTTTCTGTGTGGTTTGCGGGACATTGGCAGAACTGAAATAACACACTATTTCTCAACCACTTCTCTCCCCACCCCCTTTTGTTATCCAGGATCGGATTCTTACCCCGAGGGACGTCTTCGCCGCAAAGGGAACACGGTCTACGTATCCGGGGCAAATATGAATGAGGCCATGTTGACCACGGCTTTCTCAGCCTTTGGGAAGATCATTGACCTCTCTTTAGACAGCGTCCGCAAGTGAGTGGTGTGAGGAACCTGGGCGGGATCTCCGAGGAACGTCCAAATTATACCCTCAGTAGAAATTTGCATGGAAATGAAGAATCCTGCCAAACAATTCACCCATCGGGGCTGTTGGTTTGAGCACCGAGCTTGTCAATTTGGTTGCAAACGTTTTGTCACCATTTGTGAAGACATCATTGGTGCGCTTTGAATTGTGCTCATCTGTCAGAGCACTGGCCTTGAAATCCTTTTTTATGTCTTGCAAATTAGTGTGGATATTGTTTGTTCGGCTTCTTCTGAGTCATGGCCTGACTTCGGACTGTGTGATTGGCTGGCTGTTGTGTCCGAGACCTGGTCTTTGGTTTTAAGTACCATCTGTGTGGTGTAAATTAGTGTTGTTTGTTCGGCTGTTGCTTGAGTCCTAGTCTGGTTTCGGTCACGCAGACGGTACTTAAAACCAAAGTGTCAACATTCCAAATAATGCCAGGGGTGGGATTCCAATTTTCTAACAACCGGTTCTGTGGGTGTGGCTAGGTGGAAATGGGCATGTGACTGGGTGGGCATGGCCTTTTTTTTTTTTTGCAGCAACCCCCCCCCCTTTTTTTTGGGCCTTCTGGGCCTCAGGGAAGTCTCCTAGGGGGGTGGTTTTAATCCCAGAAGGCAGCACCCTCCTGCGCTCCATTTTGGGGCTTTCTGGGCCTCAGAGAAGCCTCCTGGGTGAAGCAGTAAGTAAGTGAGGGGAATCCCGGCACAGCTGATCATACGAACAGCTGATCGTCAGGAAGGAGAAAAAAAAAAGGAGTGACTGGGTGGGGAATAACGCAGTCAGCGATGTTGGGCACACAATGTTGCACATGCGCAATAAGGACTGACTGGGCGGGGAGGGGCAGGTGGAGAGGGGCCAGCCAGGGGCACAATTTGCCAGTTCTCTGAACTGTGCAGAATCATAACAACTGGTTCTATAGAACCGGCCCAAACCGGTAAAATCCCATCCCTGAGTAATGCATTAATTGAAAGCAGAACTCCAAGGCAGGTAGATTCCTCAAAGAACAATTCATTGGATACATCATATTGGCCCAACTGGTGAAAGTTCCTGTGGTTTTCACGTAACTAAAAAGTGAAAACCCCCTCCCAGTCATCAGTCCCATCGTCCAATCAAAGTGCTGGCTGGTTGCTCAGTTACTCTTCTCCTCCACCACCTGTTGAAATGTCCTTGGTTCCCACAGGAATTTTTTTTGTTTTGACTACAAAACCCCAGCTAACTATTTTCCCACCCTCCCTGTCTTGTGGCAACTGTAAAGCCATAAAGATGGCCTCAGTCAGGTTCGCTTCAGGGTTGATACAAAGACCATGCCTCAGTAACAACAGCCAGCCCATCAAACAGTCTGAAGTCAGACCATGACTCAGAAATAGCCAAACAAACAACCTCCACACTAATTTGCATCGCATAAAATGGTATTTAAAGGCCAGTGGTCTGACAGATGAGCACAACTCAAAGCTCACTGACAATGTCTCCTCGAATGGTGATGAAACGTTTGCAACCAAATTGCCAAGCTCGGAGCTCAGACCAACAGCCCAACTGTTATCCCAAGCTATTGATATTCAAATACATTTCAATTCACCCATCTCTCCTTAATTAAACACAGGTAGTCCTCGACTTACGACAGCATCTGAACCCCCATATTTCCATCGTTAAGCAAGACAGCTGTTAAGTGAGTTTTGCCCCATATTATGACCTTTCCTGCCAGAGATTCCAGAAAAAGTATAAAGAAGAGCAACCAGGATGATTAGGGGACTGGAGGCTAAAACATATGAAGAACAGTCACAGGAACTGGGCTTGGCTAGTCTAGTAAAGAGAAGGACCAGGGGAGACATGATAGCAGTCTTTCAATATTTGAGGGACTGCCACAGAGAGGAAGGGGATCAAGCTATTTTCCAAAGCATCTGAAGGCCAGACAAGGAATAATGGATGGAAACTGAACAAGGAGAGATTTAACCTGGAAATAAGGAGAAACTTTCTGACAGTGAGAACACTCAACCAATGGAACAGCTTGTCCTCGGAAGTTGTGGGAGCACCATCACTTGAGACCTTCATGAAGAGATTGGGCTCCCATCTGTCAGAAATGGTGTAGGGTCTCCCGCTTGGGCAGGGGGTTGGACTAGATGACCTACAAGATCCCTTCCAACTCTGATTATCTGTTATCTGCTAAGAGTTGTTAAATGAATCACTGCCATTGTCAAGTTAGTCACCCAGTTGTTAAGTGAATTTGGCTTCCTCGTTGACTTTGCCTGTCGAAAGGTCGCAAAAGAGGATCACATGACCCCAGGACACTGCAACGATCAGCAATACACGTCAGTTGCCAAACATGCCAAAGTTTGATCACATGACTGTGGGGATGCCGCAATGGTTGTAAGCGTGAAAAGCTTACTAAACAGATGGCTGTAAGTCGAGGGCTACGTGTAAATAGCGACAGTCTTCAAGATGGCTACCTCATTTCCGTTACCTCAGAATATATGATGATGATACAGTTATCCAAAGGTTTAATCCCCTCGTGCTAGATTGTCCATCAAATCTCAACTCCTAAATTAAAGAACATGGTCTACTGAACTTTGATTTTACTGAATAAACTTACAGATCTGTTTGTCGGGATTGGATAGATAATGAAGAAGGATCTGTATCCAAAATTGAGGAAATTTTTTTAGTACTGTTTTGCCAGTCATAGGAAGAGGATAGCAACATTTAAAAAAAACAAATCTTGAAGGTAATTGATATTTCTTTTCATTCCTCTCCTCCCCTTCCCGCCAATATGTTGGCTGGAAAATTTTGGGAACTGAAGTCCACACATCTTAAAAGTTGTGGCTGAAAAATACTTGCCATGTGATATAATGCAAGTCATGGGTGTTAACTTCAGATTAAATTTTTAGTCCACAAAATGTGATTGTTATTTTTTTAAACAGAAGGTGTGGGAATGATTAAACATGTGCGTTAATCTTATTTTACATGCTGAAAAAATGTGAATTCCCAGGTTTTTAAAGAGCAGAATGTCAGGAAGGTATATGTACTGATGATCTAAGTTGGTGGTTCTTGCTGGAAGCAACCATAATAGGGTCAAAAAATTCCTTTCCTTATCCTTCCTTTTCTTCTGCTTCTTTTTCCAGTAAGATCAGAGGGACAGATTTGTAACTTTGGCCCACATTGACTGTGGTTCCTTGTGCCACTGAGCACTCAGCCACATGGGACCTTTCCCATCCCATCCCCACTAACTGCTCTTTATTTTTTTCCCCCATTCTCAGTTGTGCTTTTGTGACCTATGACAAGATTGAATCAGCAGATCAAGCTGTTGCTCAGGTATTGGACAAGGGGTTATCTTATGGGTAAGATGAGAGCCGATATGATCTAATAATGATTAAAGAACTAGGCTAGAAAACAGGAGACCATGAGTTCAAGTCCCGCTTTAGCTATGGAAGCCAGCTGGGTGACTTGGGCCAGCCACTGTCTTTCAGCCTAATTCACTCTCACAAGGGTGGTGGAGGAAAATAGCAGGAGGAAGGTTTGTTGGATATGTTTGCAGGCAAGCAGAAAGGGAGGGAGGAAGGAAGGAAGATGAAAGGGAAGGAAGGAGGGAGGAAGATGAGGGAAGGAGGAAGGGAGAAAGGAAAGATGAAGGAGGGATGGAGGAAGGAAGGGAGATGAAAATGAAAGGGAAAGAGGGAGGGAGGAAGGAAGGAAGGAAAATGAAAGGGAAAGAGGGAGGGAGGAAGAAAGATGAAAGGGAGGGAGGAAGATGAGGGAAGGAGGGAGGTAGGAAAATGAAAAGAAGGAAGGAAGGAAGATGAGGGAGGGAGGAAAGAAGGAAGGAAGATGAAAAGGGAGGGAGGAAGATGAATGGATAAACGAATGATGGAGATGGCCTATGATTGGAATGGTTGAGAAGACCTCCACTCCCGTGTCTCCCATCCTGTTTTAGTTTTTAGTCTTCATTTAATTGATCTTTATTTTAACAGTTTTTAGTCTTGATTTAATCTCCTTTAATTTTAATGGCTTTTATATTATATTTTTATCGCTTTGCAAGTCGGCCAGAGTCACTTCAACAGTGAGATGGGCGCTATACACATTGAATAAATAAATAAAAAATCAGAAGGAACAGTGCTGGAGCACCCCTTTCCCTCCCTCATTTTCTGCTCTGCAAATATCTGTTCGGATGGCCATATTATAGCTGGAATCACCCCTCCCTATTCCCCTCTCCCTTCCATTCTCTTGCATCACGATAGGGTGATGGATCTTGGCTTGGTTAAGTCTTATAGGCCATTCCCAGAGACAGGGAAGACTCTGGTTTTCTCAAAGTTGGCCTAGTTGATGTGTGTGTCTTGTCTCTTCCCAGCTCAACAATACCATGGTGGAGGATGTGAAGCTGATGGTTAGCATCGCTCGCAAGCAACCCATGCTGAATGTGGCTGTTGGCAACTCCGTGTGGGGAACTTTGGGTGAGGAATGGACGTAGACAGAAGCGTGGGAGTATGGACAACAAGTTCCCCAGGCCATTTTTACCTTAATGTTAAAAGCAGCCCAAATGATCCCAAAGGTGCTTTTTTCAGGAGGCAACTGGACTTTTCTTGTTTTTTTTCTTTTGAAGACGTTTCGCTTCTCATCCAAGAAGCTTCAACAGCTCTGATTGGATGGTGGGGAATGGAAGGATTTATACTCCTTGCAGACAGCTGGTCATTTGCATTCTTTTTAGAGAGTCGTTGAGGCCACTTGGAGGTTTATCTGTGTCCTCAGGATCACCTGAGTGGTGCTCCTGGTTCCTGCAGTTTGCTATTTTCCTCTGGAAATCCATTCCTGCTCCCACACCATTCAAAGGGTGTTCATCCCAAATTGTATAGCTAAAAGTCTGTAGAGATTCTCAGTCATCCCGGTTATGGTTGTCTCAAAGGTGTTTTTTTTTCAGGAGGCAACAGGACTTTCTTGTTTTTTCTTTGAAGACCCTCTAAGACAGGCTTTAAGACTTAAGGACTTCAACCCCCAGAATTCCTCTTCCACTCATATTAGCTCGGGAATTCTGGGAGTTGAAGTCCACAAATCTTAAACTTGCCAAGTTTGAAGACCCTTACTCTAAAAGAGTACAAATGACCAGCTGTCTGCAAGGATATAAATCCTTCTATTTCCCACCCTTTTGTCAGAGCCGAAGAAGCTTTCTGGATGAGAAGCAAAACATTTTCAAAGAAAAAACAAGAAAACCCAATTGCCTCCTGAAAAAGCAGCTTTGAGACAACCATGACCTGGATGACTGAGAATCTCGACAGACTTCCAGCCCAAATAATCTTTTCTGCTCCTGCATCTAAGTGCCGTTTTACATTGTGCCTGCTTGTGTTTGAAAATCTTAAGATGGGAACAGACTAAATGCTTAGGTCTCTAGCATCACTAGGATTTGGCATCAGAGATTCCCAAGATCAAGTCCCTCCCAAAATATTTCTGATTCCCAAATTGGGGTGAGGAGGAGGAGGAGGGCCTTATGCTACAGACTTTGCATGGTTTCTCCTTTTGGGAGGTAAAGCCAGAATTGGGATTAGCCAAAAGCTAGCTATCTTTTGCTAGGATCGCTGATGTATTATCATTTCCTTTTTCCAGCTGTGATAAACTCCATCAATGGTTCTCATCAAGACAAGCGATCCCAGTTATCTACAAAGAAGACAACTTCTGAAGTATAGGAAGACCCGTTTTCCCCATCCGCTCTCTACCTTTTCACTTAAAAGATTCAAATAAATGATGGCTTTTAAAAAAACAACAATGTTTTGAACCGTGCTAATTCCAGTTTTAGGAGTGAGGCTTTGGAAAGCACGTGCCCTTTTCGGTGTCTTTTAACCCAAGCTTGAACCTCAAGGCTTTTCCCCAACTTGGAAAACAGGCCGGTTCTGTAACTACAGGGGTGGGTGGGTCTGAAAGAAAATGTACATGAAATGTAAACACTCAAGATTTTAATAAATGTGATTTAGCCACAGAAAATGGGGGGATTTTTTTCATCAGTTGTTTCGCAGCTGAAATAAAGAAAGGTTTGAGGCAACCAGGCTAGAAAGAACACCTCGTCTGAAGAACAAAGAGCAATTTATTTGCTTCAGCATTGGCCAAACATCAAGCAGAGTTAACAATGGGGATTATATGATGAGCATCTCCTAAGAAAAAGACCAGCTTTTATGGGATAAAATATTTTGTGAGTAATTTTTTTTTTTTTACAAAAAGACAAAGAAAAAGACCAGCTTGTTTTGAATCCTAAATGTAAGTCACAAGAGGACTGCAAGGAGAGAAAGAAAAACTTCTGTGTGAAAACTAATCTCCCAACCAAATAAATGGGGGAAGTGGATGTAAAAAAATAAGGACATAGGTCGTCCTTGACTTACAGCTGTTCGTTTAGTGACCGTTCAAAGTTAACCACAGCAAAACTGAGAAAAAAAAGTGACTTTATGACATGATAAGTATCAGTTTAAACATTTATGTATCAGAAGTCAAGGTTGCTTATGTGTTTCTTTATCATATTTATATTCCACCACAATTTAAAGATAGTTGATGGCTTCTAGATGAGGGGGAAAAAAAACTTCTTACAGTACAATTCAGGTTAAAAAAAATTACTTCCTGAAATGATCCCCTCAACAATCAACACAATCACACATACACAAAAGGCCATAAAATTGTGGTTAGCCAGCAGCAATGAGGAAGACAATTCCAAGGAGCCTGTGCTAGGTGCGAGTAAGAGCAGGATGATTCATGGAAGAGCAGCACAGGCAACTCTGGAGTAAGAATGCTAATTAATGGTCCCTCCGTCCAGGGAATATAAGCCTGGTTTCAAACGTTTTTGCCTTTGCAAAAGGCAAAAATGTTCGAAGGACTCTGTGATTAAAGACTGGTTTATTTGAGGACTTCTGCCGAGGTTTTTCTTGTTGGACTAATTGGTTGCAAGCCATCTGTTATCTACAAAGAGGTTTATTTGTGGATTAAAGTTTGAGTTTCTGAGTTTATCTGTGTTTGCTCTCGAATTCGGCTGGCACAGAACAAAAATATGTAAAATATGTGAAGTTCTGCTTGAGAAGGAAATGGAATACATAATGGCAAGTTATACACAGAAGGCAAAAAAACCTAGAGCAGGTATTTAGGCATTGATAGAATATTTATTAAAAGGAGATATCCATGAAGAAGCAAGTTTTGATTTGTGATCTGTTGCTGAAAAAGAATGTGGAAAAAATTGAACACGTCTATAGGCAAGCGCACGATATAAAAGTAAGAACTGTGAGAAATATAAGAGAAGAAAACAGGATATAAACAGAAATATAAGAGAAGGAAACAGGAAGCAGTGGAAACAGGATACTTGAATCTGTATTTTCACACAAGAACAAACCAGCAGAATGAAATGTCTACTGAAGGTAAAATGAGTGACTAGTATGAAAGAAAGATATTAAAATGATTGGACAGAAAGAATGAGGATCAAATAACAAAACATTTATTGAAGACATTTATGCAGCCGCCCATCTTTCAACCAACTATGGGCAATTCTCAAGCAAAAAAAAAAAGGCATAAAATCACATTAAATTTATAACACTTAAACCCATGATTAAAACTTAAAAACAACATCAACAGTCATGAAGCCAGATGAAATTGATGGGATCTTCAAGAGGAAAAAGATAAGTTTGAAAATGGAAAGGTAATGTGTGAATCTACTGGGGGAAGGGATGATGGTCTGCAAATTACAAGAATATGGGAAATGCTGTTTGTAGAAGCTTCAACTGCATGTTTTCTTATTTCATACTATCCTTGGCTTATAAGTTCTTCCTTTCTGTGTGGTGCATTTAATGTTGCATTATCCCCAAAATACCAGTGTTACGGATCTGCTTACAACATGTGCTGTTGTCTTCCAGTTTTTTTGCAGCAGTAAATCTGGCAGCTCACAAACATTGAATGATTATTTTTTTTTTATGTTGTGTATGTCTCATGGGAAAAATAGACAATAAAGCTGCATTAGGATTGGAAGCCCTTCATTATAGCTTGGGAATGAATTTATGAAATGATTGATGCCTATCAAGGTAGGAATATTTGTTCGTAAGCCTCCATCACAATCAAGATTTTGATTCCTGTCATGACATTTTAATGAACTATAGCAGAGGTCTCAAACCCAAAACCTGTGGGCCAGATCCAGCCGGTAGGGTGTTTAGATCCAGCCTGCAGGGCTGCCCTGGAAACAGTGAAGGACCGGCCCACGGTGTCTCTGCCAGCAAAAATGGAGCTCGGGGATGCCTTGTGGAGCTCCATTTTTGCTGGCAGAAGGCTGTCGGAGGCTGTCATGGCCGAAAATGGAGCCTTGATGAGTGACCTTGACTGGCCACGTCCCCTGTCCACACTGCCCTCCAGCCACACCCTCTGGGCCTCCAAAGCTCAAACACAACCCTGACGTGGCCCTCAATGAAATCGAGTTTGATACCCCTGAAGCATGAATTCATACGGTTTTCATTTGTTGGTATTTCTGAAAAAAGGAATTATTTGCTTGATTCAAGTTGTTGATGTGTGAAATAGGCCAATATTTGTGTGAAACAGGCAAACCGTCCTTCCGTTCTCCTGATAGCATCAACCTCCACTCCCTCCAGAACTGGAAAGTCAAAAAGCCCCATTAAATACGCACAGATCTGCCACTCCCTTACTTTATTGCCTCCCTCAATCATGCCATTCCACAGGTAATCCTCATCTTACAACTGGTTGCCATCCATCCAGCTGAACATGTCAACTGGAAATCCCAAAGGTGCTTTTTTCAAGAGGCAAATGGACTTTCTGGTTTTTCTTTGAAGACATTTGGCTTCTCATCCAAGAAGCTTCTTCAGCTCTTGGATGAGAAGCGAAACACCTTCAAAGAAAAATGTCTACAATTGTCACCTTTGGGACAACCATGACCTGGATGACTGAGAATCTCCATTGACTGTCAGCTGGAAAGTTGACAGCCCAGGTTTGAGACCTGAGTGCCACACACTAGGGTGAGCTCCTGTTCCTTGCTCCTGCTCGAAAGCATGCAAATGCAAGTAGATTCAAACTTCTGACAGACCTACCTAGGAATTACTGATTATCCAAAGTTCTGATGGTAAGTTCAAAAATAGAGGGTGGTGGTGGTGCTGCACGCCCCTTCCAGGCTCCATTCTTTTTCCTTCCTGGGCTCCAGGGAAGCCTCCTGGAAACAAAAACGTCCTCCCCCCGGAGGCCCAAAAGACCCAAAAAATTGGGGGGGGGGGGTTGTTTGCTGCAAAAAATCCACACCCACCCAGTCACGTGGCCACACCCACCTCGCCATGTCCACAGAACCAGTAATAAAAAAAATTGAGTGAGCTCCTGTTACTTGCTCCAGCTTCTGTCCACCTAGCAGTTCAAAAGCATGCAAATGCAAGTAAATTAATAGGTACCACTTTGGTGGGAAGGTAACAGCTTTCTGTGCACTTCAGCAGCCACATGACCATGGAAAGTGTCTTCAGACAACACTGTTTCCCTCAGCTAGGAAACAGACATGACTGCTACCCCATAGAGTTGGAAACGATTAGACAGAGGAAACCTTTACCTTTAAAAGAAAGATGGCTCTTTACCATGATGACGAGACATTCTGATAGTTACTGTCCACATGCAACAAGATGGCACTAGGTTGGATTCCTTATGTTTCACCACTAAGGGTTGGAGCACACATTATTTAACCAGGTTTCTGGCTTTAAAATGTCACACAATTAGGGCCAAAACAATTAGCCGGTGTGCACCTCCCTCCCTCCCTGGCATTGAATACACAATTGTAAATATTGCATTCCGTTTTAAGGATGGGGAAATGCTTGATCCATTTATTAAAACAAAGCAAAGAGAAAAGCAAATTTACAAGAACTCCACCTCTGTCCCCAATTGCTCCTTGAGCCAAGGTAGGATTTTGAACATGTTGACATGGAAATCTCTGGCATGCGGGGGGGACTTCTTCTTTATGGGCTCCGAGTCGCACAATAATGACCTGTCGAATTTGCAAGTGTCAACCACGCTCCAGCTGATCACACCCAGCTACAGAAGGAGAGACAAGATGAAGAAAGAGCCGTGGCTGTAAAGCTTGAGAGATTCCCGGTGCAGTGTGCTTTTCCAAACTTGGCAATGCCTTGGAGTAAATTCCTACTTCCAGAAATCTTGGAAACACTGGTGAGGGAGTTCTAGGAATTGAAGTCCACACATTGAAGAGCCAAGGTGGCGCAGTGGTTAGAATGCAGTACTGCGGGCTACTTCTGCTGACTGCCAGTAGTTGGGCAGTTCGAATCTCACCAGGCTCAAGGTTGACTCAGCCTTCCATCCTTCTGAGGTGGGTAAAATGAGGACCTAGATTGTTGGGGACCATATGCTGACTCTGTAACCTGCTTAGAGAGGGCTATAAAGCACTGTAAAGTGGTATATAAGTCTATGTGCTGTTGCTATTGCTTTCTTGAAGCTGCCAAGTTTGAAAAACACTGCTTCAGTGAGAAGAAATAATAGCTAAGTAGGACCTATATAACATTTTGGCTCATCCACCAATATGGCTGCCCATTATTCTCTTGGGACCCAAAATAATAATGCTGTAGGACAGGGCTGTCAAACTCCCGGCTTACGGGCCAGATGCGTGACACACTGGCCACACCCAGTTTGGCAAAAGGGGAAAAAAGTCCCCATACGTCATGTGAGGCCGCCATGACGGCGTGAGTTTGACACCCTTGCTGTAGGATGGATCTTCCCCCTTAATGAATGGTTTGAGGAAACAAGCTTCCAGTTATGTTAGAAGGTTGGAATATTGATCTGTTTAGCTGAGGAGAAGAGGCTGGATTTAGCTCAAGCCACCACTCACCTGAACGTAACGTAACTTTCTCTGAATGAGGAGAGGCCCACCGGAATCATCTGCAATCAAGAGAAGAAAGGAGCTTAGCGTAGGAGTTAGCTGGCTCGGCACAGCCAAGCTCTAACCCTGAACGGTGTACGAGAAGCCAGTTCCCCAAACATTTCAGGCACCATGAAAAAAACTTTCTCATTTTATGAAGTTTTGGTCACCACATTATAAAAAAGATGTTGAGACCCTAGAAGAAGTACAGAGAAGAGCAACCAGGATGATTGGGGGACTGGAGACTAAAACATATGAAGAACGGTTACAGGAACTGGGCCTGGCTAGTCTAGTGAAGAGAAGGACTAGGGGAGACAGGATAGCGGTCTTCCAATATTTGAGGGGCTGCCATAGAGAGGAAGGGGTCAAACTATTCTGCAAAGCATCCGAAGGCCAGACAAGGAATAATGGATGGAAACTGGAACAAGGAGAGATTTAACCTGGAAATAAGGAGAAACTTTCTGACCGTGAGAACAATCAACCAATGGAATAGCTTGCCCTTGGAAGTTGTGGGAGTATCATCACTTGAGACTTTCAAGAAGAGATTGGACTGCCATTTGTCAGAAATGGCATATAGGGTTTCCTGCTTGGGCTGCGGGTTGGACTAGATGACCTACAAGGTCCCTCCCAACGCTGATTATCTGTTATCTGTTACCTTCTGCTTTGAAGTAATGAATGAGGAGGGATGGAATTGTTAATGTTCCTTCTCTGATCCCCCCCCCCCCCAACACAGCTCAAGGGAGTAGAAAGCGGGGTTTCAAAAACCTCTGTGAGGATTCCAGCATGTCATGTATCTATTACTATGTTCTGTTCTTTCTATGATCACATTTATCCATCCCATCAAGGCGCAAAAAAGTCAGGATTGGTACATCATCACGTGATGGCGAACCTATGTCACGTATGCTGGAAGTTGCACACAGAGCCATCTCTGCCAGTACACGAGCTGTGGCCCCAGATCAGGTGCACTGCGCATGTGCCTCCTGCCAGGCCGCTGATTGTTAGGTATCTGCCATGCATGCGCAGGGGGGTGGTGGAGCACGTGTGCATGCACAGAGACACGGGATGCCTGGGGGGGGGTGTCATATGCATGTACAGGGGGCGGTCACAAACACATTGCATTATGGGTGCAGGTACACACTCACACGCTTTGGGCACTCAAGCAGAAGACCCTAAGGGGATCTAACACTGGGCCAGATCACTTGCTGCTTTGGAAGTTCCTATACTTCCTTGACCTAAAGAGAAGGAATAAGATTTAGGGCCAATTCTCCTTACATGAACAAACGTTGGGGTCCACTCGTGGATCTGTGCCTCCTGTGCAAAGGAAGTGTTCGCTCACCATCTCTGAGATATTTGCAACCTTCTCGTATTGTTTTGCTTTCTCAGCATCCAGGTTGCAGGCCATTTTCTGAAGAGAGAAATGGAGACGTGGATTTAAACACCAGAAACATCCAGAAGGTCCTGAAGCTGTCAAACTCCGGCATCTTCAGAACCTGAGCTACAATGGTTGTCAGAAAACTCTGATAGTTGTAGTGGCAACATATTTGTAATAGCAACAAAACAATTGCTACCAACCTGCCTTCAATCGAGGACCTGTATACTGCACAAGTCAAAAAGAGGGCTGTGAAAATATTTGCAGACCCCTCACATCCTGGATATAAACTGTTTCAACTCCTTCCCTCAAAACAACATTATAGAGCACTGCACACCAGAACAACTACTGTAGATACAAGGACAGTTTTTTCCTGAAGGCCATCACTCTGCCAAACAAATAATTCCCTCAGCACTGTCCAACTATTTACAAAGTCTGCATTACTATTACTATTAATCTTCTCATCACTCCTTATCACCCATCTCCTCCCACTTGTGACTGTATGACTGTAACTTTGTCGCTTTATATTGACTGTTTCCTAGTATGATTTGACTGCTTATTGTACCATATGACTATCATTAAATGTTGTACCTGATGATTCTTGAGTCTTGACGAATGTCAAGAGGGATTCTACCGGTTCTGTCCGGCTCTGTAGAACCGGTAGCTCTGAAGAGCAGCAGACACAGAACCAGTTCTATGTCTGCTGCTGTTTTGGCCCACCTGCCCGCCCAGGCTCTTACCTGTCCTTTATTTCCTGCTTTTTCAACCTCAGCTGCTTTGCGTGGCACAGCTGCGGTTGAAAAAGCAGAAAAATAGTGCTTTTTCAAATGTTGCACACTTGCGCGCAGCATTGCTCAGCTGTCCGGGCAGCACAGCTCACAAAGTTTCACATGCGTACGCAGCAAATGGTAAATTACTGAACAGTTACACCGGTCGAATCCCACCCTGAATATATCTTTTCTTTTATGTACACTGAGAGTATTTGCACCAAAAAGAAATTCCTTGTGTGTCCAATCACACTTGGCCAATAAAGAATTCTATTCTATTCTATCTCGAGGGAGACAGGCTGGGGAAGGATGGTCTGGAAATTACTCATGTTTATACTTATACCTATTGTCTTGTAAGTGATTGTCAAATCAAATAAATCAAGAAATAAAATAGATTTGTAACTTATGTGACATTGATAGCAGGAAGTTGCAATGTACAGTAGATAGTTTTTGACTTAGGACCATAATTGGGGATAGAAGGTCCTTTGGTAATGACATTCAGTCTGATTTTACAACCTATTTTGCCGTGGTCTTTAAGCGAATCGTGTGGTTGTTAAGTGAATCTGGAATTCCTCATTGATTTTGATTGTTCGGAAAACCGCCGGGAAGGTCACAAACGATGATTACGTGACCCTGGCGTGCTGTAACCATCAGAAATACATGTCACCTGCCAAGTGCTCAAATTTTGATCACATGACCACAGGACTCTGTGATGGCTTTAAGTGCGAGGATTGGTCCTAAGTAACATTTTTCACAGGGTGGACGTAACTGAATGGTTGTTAAATGAATGTTCGTAGGTCAAGAACTGTCTGTTGTGGTTTGCTGGCAGACTTTGCAGGCAGCAGTGGAATCAGACAGTGGGGAAGAAAGGGGATTCGTCCAAGAGTCTGGAGAGGACTTGGATGAGGGTCCTGTATTCGATGCAGAGATGGGGCCAGGACCATCTGAGAGTGGGGTGCTGCCTTCAGAGCCTTTGGAGTCTGGCAGCAGCGAGGCAGAGGACCCAGGGAAGCCTGTTCCCAGTGCGCATGTGTGCAGAGCTGCTAGAAGGGAAGAGCAGCTGAAACAAAAGAGGCAACTCGGGAGTAAGGCTGGGAGGTGATTGCTCCTCCCATAAGGGATAAAGGACAGGCAAAGATGATGAAATCTTTGCAGGAAGCAAAGTCATTCGTTCGGTTCACATTCATTCTTGAAGCTCTTTGTACTTTGGTTGGTTTTTGCTCTAGTTCATTTGACACGTCTGTTATTGGCAGCACTTCACAGGAAAGAAACGTGGGTGCTTATCTCAAGGGACTGTTTGAGATTCATTAACAGCTGGGAATGAAAAAAATTCCCAGACAAATTATAAGTGAGGACTATGGAGATGAAGCACAAAAGAATTGTAACCAACTGTATGTAACTGGAAGATGGTTTTATGTTTTGTCTATGTTTAAAAATAAAAATTATTAATTAAAAAAAGAAAATAATTCTCAGCTTTGCAAGAAAACAAGACTTGTTTTTAAAATAAGTGTGTGCATAATTACGGTCTCGGAACCTTGGTCAGAACATTACCTATATATAATAGCAATTATATTGTTCAGCCCATTCCTGTTGCTAAACTTTTACTGTTGCTGAACTTTTACCATTACTGCTGCTGAAATATTATTATTCAGCCCATTACTGTTTCTGAACTGCTAATGATGTAAGTTGCCTTTACTCAAAGTTAGTCCCCTGTTAGCACCTTTTCTCCATTCTTGATCCACACATTTCTCTGGAGCAATCCAGATTTCTGACCACTGCTGTATTCACAGGGGGTAATGAAAAGAGAATGAATATTTCCAGCATACAGGAGTTCTTCCTCTAGAAAAAAAGAAGAAGAAACAAAACACGTAAAGTGAGTGCTAGTGGAGTGTTTATCTATAAGGAAGGGATGGAGGAGAAGAACTAGGCTTTCAATAGACAAACGTAGAATCCAATGGACAAATATGGAATGCCAGCAACCTGGAATTAAAGAGAAATTTCCTAACGGTGAGAACAATTAACCAGTGGAACAGGTTGCCTTCAGAAACTGTGGCTCTCCATCTATGGAGGTTTTTAAGAAGTGACTGGACAACCACTTGCCTGAAATGGTATGGGGTCTCCTGATTGATTGGTAGGAATGCTGAAATGTTTGTTGTGCCTACTGAGAATTGAACACTTAGGTTTCTCTTACCGTGATCCTTGCATGTGGTCTGTGGATGTGGCTTTCTCAGAATCCGAGTGGTTTCTATTGTGCACGGTAAACAGACTGGTCTATAGGAAAGGGGTTATCAGAAAGGACAGTGATCATTACAATATCTCCCATGATGGGGTCTGCATCATACAATTAGGGATATGCACAAAACAGTAAAGGCTTCTCTTGCTTCCGGTTGGAACAACTAAGAAGACATTTCCTGACAGAACAAATAATTGTAAATGATTTGCCTCCAGAAGTTGCAGGTGCTTCAACACTGGAGGTTTTTAAGAAGAGATTGGACAATCATTTGCCAGAAATGGTATCAAGCTGTGATGGCGAACCTATGGCACACGTGCAAGCGCAGTGAGGTAAGTTTGCCAGCAGCTTGCGTGTGGCACAAATGGCTCTGCGTGCCACCTATGGCACGTGTGCCTCTCAGAGGTTTCAGGAAGGCTTCTGAGGCCAAAAACTAGGCCCGTTTCATCATTTCCTGTTTTTCCAGAAATACCGGAAGTGACGAAACAGGCCTAGTTTTCAGCCTGCAAAGACTGCAGATGCCTTCCTCAAGCCTCTGGGAGGCTGAAAAAGGCCTCAAAACAGCCAAAAATCAGCTATGAGGCACGCAGAGCCATTTGTGCCACACGCAAGCTGCTGGCAAACTTACCTCACTGCGCTTGCGCATGCCTCACAGCTCATTTTCAGCCATTTTGAGGCCTTTTTTGGCCTCTCAGAGGTTTCAGGAAGGCTTCTGAGGCCAAAAACTAGGCCCGTTTCGTCATTTCCTGTTTTTCCAGAAATACTGGAAGTGACGAAACAGGCCTAGTTTTCAGCCTGCAAAGACTGCAGAAGCCTTCCTCAAGCCTCTGGGAGGCTGAAAAAGGCCTCAAAACAGCCAAAAATCAGCTATGAGGCGCAGTGCAGGTAAGGGGGTGGCGGGGGATGCATGGGTGGGTATTGAGCATGCATGCGTAGGGGGGGGGCGTGCATTGCCTTCTGGATGCTGGCACACGAGCACACAATTTTTGGCACAGGAGCCCAAAAATGTTATTCACCACTCGTATAGAGTTTCCTGCCTGAGCAGGGGGTTGGACTAGCAGTCCAACCAAGTCCCTTTCAACTCTGTTGTTCTGTTATTCCTACTTGGAGGATTCTTTCAGAGCATTTATCAATAGGTTGTGAGATGATCCAGAACTGAAGATGGTAAAGTCCCATATATCTAAAAGACTCCAAAATCCAGAGCCACTCAGTCTTGCCTGAGTGGTTCTGGATTTTGGAGCCTTTTGGATATGGGACTTTACCATCTTTGGTTCATTTGAAGCCGATTGTTTCCCATTCAGCCTCCCACAGCCTCCAGGCAACAAGACAAGACAGCAACAGCTTCATTTAGTTTGTTAAATGCAGAGATGTATCATTGGGTGCTATCAGCCTAGTGCTGAATCTTCATCTCATGGCAATAGACGATCTTATTTTAGTAACTTCATGTAGATGTTAAATAGGAGTCAAGAAAGTATTAATCAAATTAATTAAATAAATTCCTTGTGTGTCCAATCATGCCTGGCCAATAAAGAATTCTATTCTATTCTATTCTATTCTATTCTATTCTATTCTATTCTATTCTATTCTAAACTATTCCTATTCCATTCCATTCTATTTTCTATTCTATTCTATATTATTTTCTATTCTATTCTATACTATTTTCTATACTATTTTCTATTCTACTCTATTATTTTTTTATTCTATTCTATTCTATACTTTCTATACTATTTTCTATTCTATTATTTTTTCTATTCTATTCTCTGTTCTATTTTTATTCTATTCTATTTTCTATACTATTTTCTATTCTATTCTATACTGTTTTCTATACTATTTTCTATTCTATTATATTTTTCTATTCTATTGTATTTTATTGTATTCTACTCTGCTCTGCTCTACTCTGCTCTGCTCTACTCTACTCTACTCTACTCTACTCTACTCTACTCTATTAACCCTGCAGCAGCACCCCATATAGAGGGGCCACCGGAATACTGCTCACTCCCAAGCAACACTGATGGTACTGGCCCTGCAGGAAGGAAGGAAACTGGGCCAATTTTGTGCCACCCACTCCCAATGCATAGAACGGAAACCAGGCCAATTCCGTGCCACCCACTCCCAACACAAACCACTATATTGTACTTCTGTGTCAGAAGCACTACCATGGTGAAAGGATCAACTGGTGACATCAATGTTGCCCATATCTCCAGTAGCTTCCTTCATGTCCCTGAAGTTTACTCATCTATCTACTCATGATTGCCTGCTTTCAAACTGTTGGATTAGAAAAAGCTGGAGCAAGTGACAGGAGCTTAGGCCACCATGGGGTCTCAAACTGCTGATCATCAGCCCTGCATCCTAAACATGTAAACCACTGCACTCCCCACCCACAGAATTGATCCAGATGAATACCCTGGTTGATGCTATTGAACACTTAATACCCAGAAGTTAAACATAGCTTCAAGGACAGATACACTACCTCTCGTATAAACCATACGAAGTGATGTCTACCACCCAACCTCCAGAAATATTGGCCAAGTATAGTATTTTTAATTAAAACCATGAAATTCTCACAACAAATTGGCAGCAAATGAAAAGAATGCATGTTTGCTTTGAGACGCTGATGGCAAAGTGATAGAAACTATGTGGAATCAACTGCTTTATTTTGTTCAAATACAGACCGAAACTCTATAGCTTAGAATGTTTTGTTCCAGAACATTTTGAACATGTTAGAACCAGAATTTCTTGCACACTCGTCTCCCATTGCTTTCCAAGTACATTGTTCCTGGAATCATATTATTTCTAGAGTATTAACCTAGAATTTTCTCATCTTTTTTACTCCATACCTTTTGCCTTAGGGAACACAGATGCACTGTTTTTCAGCCCCCTTACAGTTTTTTAATTAGCAAATCAAAGAGACATCATCTGATGTTGTTGTTGTTGGTCGTTTAATGACTGCGTAATCCCTTGTGGGATAGAGTCAGGGCAATTGAATGGAGCTGAGTGTTTACTGGTTGGATGCCCTTGCTGTCCCCAATACAGAGTTATATTCAGCGGATATATTCTCATTGTACTCAGAGAGAGAAATATCTGCCTCTACCTAGGATCAAATTCACAGCCTCCTGATTGTGAGGCAAGAGCTCCACCTCTACGCCACCGTGCCATTCAAGAGACATCATCTGATAACGGACCTGACCTTTACAGCATCCTCCGACCTTTAATCTCCTTTCAGCTCACCTTGCAAAAGATGGAAGGTGCTTTTCTTTGAGTTTGACCAGAGCAACATCATAATCGTAGAACTCCGGGGTGTGCTTATTTTTTACTTTCTGACTATTGTATTCTGGGTGGCGTCGGATTTCAGCTACTGCAAAGTTGGTGGTTCCTAAAGAAGAGAGAGAAAATGTGAACTTCCTGAAAACCTTCGCAGATGATGGAGACCATTATAATAATGGAACCACAGAAATGTTAAATTAGCGGTCCCCAATCTTTCCGGCTCTACAAACCAACAACACCGTTGACAGTGGAGGGTGTACTTTTCTCTAAATCTATGGAGTTATTTTTTTTTTAACTAGGAACAAACTGAAAGCAAATGGTTTCAAGCAAGCTAAGAGGGAAACTGCATGAGTACCTCAACTTCAAACACAGTATACAGCCCAACCCAGTGGTGGTATTCAGCATTGATGTCACCAGCTGGTTCAAACGAACCGATAGCAAGGATTTGACATGGGTTGCCGAACAGGTAGTACCTTCTGGCTGGCCACGCCCCCGATCTGGTCACCTGGTCACTGCTCGCTCACTTGCCCCACCTACCGATGCTCACTCACCCTGTCCCGCCCACCCGGCGCTTGCCTGCCCAGTCACTCCTTAAGGTATTTTTTTCCCCTTCCTGACAATCAGCTGTTCCTAAGATCATTTGTGCCGGGATTCCCCTCGCTTACTTACTGCTTTGCCCAGGAGGTATCCCTAAGGTCCAGGAAGGCAAAAAAATGGAGCCCCCCTTCCTATGCTTCATTTTCTGCCTTTTTGAGCCCAAAGAAAGCCTTTGGGGAGCAAAAAACACCCCCCCCCCCAGGAGGCTTCCCTGAGGCTCAGAACGCTCCAAAATAGAACACAGGAGAGTGGTGCATGCTCCCCCACCTATGCTCCATTTTCTGCCTTTCTGAGCCACAGGGAAGTCTTTTGGGAGCAAAAAGCCCACCCCCCTCAGGAGGCTTCTCTGAGACCCAAAAGGCTCAAAATATGGAGAGGGTGCTGCTGCAAAAAGCAAAACAAAAAACCACACCCGCCAAGTTGCATGGCCATGCCCCTGGCCATGCCCCCTAGCCATGCCCACAGAACCAGTAGTAAAAAAAAATTGAATCCCATCACTGGACCAACCCCCTTGTAGCTAGGCAACCACATACCAGAGCTAACGGACTTGGCCTGGGAGATAACAGAAGTTGCAAAGCTGCAATGTAATCTTTCCCTTCATTCCTTCCTCCCATTCTATGGCAACATGAAACAGGCTGGCTGACAAGATGGTTTTGTGTGCATGGACGCTGCTTGCACAAATGCAGATTTGCACGCTCATGCGCTTAACTGCAGATTGTGCGGCCTGGTTCCCAATGGGTCACGGGCCTGGGACAGGGCTGCATTCTGAGGGCTGTGGACCCCTGGTGTTATACCATCACAACCTACTGTTAATGGCAGATGAACAAAGCAGTCAAATCTTTTTTCATCAGTTAGAAATCCCCCGTTCTTTCCATCTCCATGCTCTCAGGAGAATTTGGCTTACCAAGGATGACGCTGATATCTTCAATCCCATTAACCCCGGCCAAGCAGTGGGCTGCTGTCAAGATGTCCTGGTCAGAGACAATGACTCCCTTGCAGATTTCTTGTCGCGGTTCCTAAAATTTAGACATGAAAATCATCTTGGGATCACGGAAAGCAGCAGCAGTCTTACCTCAAAACAATGCTTCTCGACCTCAACAACTTGAAGATATGTGGACTTCAACTCCCAGAATTCTCCAGCCCAGCCATGCTGGCTGGGGAATTCTGGGAGTTGAAGTCCACTCATCTTCAAGTTGCCACATTTGAGAAACACAGAGTTGGACCTTAGAACCAACCTCACACTCACAGAAAGCAACTAAGATAGTTAAGGAAAGCAAACCAGATCCCAGAAGAAGGACTCCTTCTTAGACATGGCACAATATTATTTTGCCTTGGTGAAGCATTAACACAGTGAATTCTGCCAGACATTTTGCTTCTATACAGTTATGTGCAAAATTCTGCATTTGAAATACAGGTTAAGGGGTCCTTGGTGCTCTCTGAGCTTGCTTGTTTTTGTAATGACCCGGGATGTGGCACAAAGACAACACAGTCAAATAAGCAAGAAGAGTCCCTTTATTATCTCCAACTTTGCCCCCAATATCCAGGTTACTTTCAGCTGGAGAAAAACTCTCCCAGGAACAGCCTTCAACTGGAGGAAATTCAGTCCAAAACAAGATACATACAAACTGTAACTAAAAATCCAAACAAATCAAGCTGCAGCAATTAACTTGACAGGGCAGGAGAAGAAATTTCAGACTTGAAAGCACGGCAAAACTCAGACAGTTGGGAAGACACCAGGAACACAGGTAAGCCACTACAATACAAGATAAATTCACGTTTGCTCCCCACAGCTTGCTGCGCGCAGCTTCCTTTTTTAAACACTGTGTTCTCAGCTGCAGCTAATGAAGGGAATCAGGGCCCTTTCCTCCCCCATAAGCCATGCAACTCATGTTGCTCCCTTCTCCATTCCTCCCTGCATGCCCTAGGATGAAGAGGGGATGGGCCTGGGTCTTCCTCTGAATTCCTTCTCCCTTGCTCTTCCATTCCCCTGCTCTGCCCAGCCGGATTTTGCCCTATCCCAATTTCTTCCACAGCCAATGGAGTCACACTCCCACTCCCTGTCAGTTGTTCGGCTTCCCCCTTCGAATCAGATTCCGACAGGGGCATGATAGTCTCCTTGCAGAAGTTTCATTATCCTAACTAGGTAATGTCATCAATGCTAGTGATGATGTTATCTGGTTAAAGTAATGAGACATCTGCAAGAAAACAAGCAAGCTCAGAAAGCACCAAGGACCCCTAATTTCAACCCCGAGCTACAAATAGTCTCCTTTATTGGAAATTTGGAATATTTCATTTTGGGTATCCATCCAAGAAATGAAATGGTCTAGGAAACTTGTCTCATTCCATGGTTGGAAGACAGATTTCTCTTTGGATATTTTCTCTGGTTACATTTTATGGTTATCTTTACTGGATTGGCTGGATTTTGGTTAAAAGCGCTTTTCATGCTGGTCGTATGGCCTGAATAAAATTATCTATCGATCCTGGTACTAGTTGGTCTTACATTGATGACGATCCTTGCAAACCAGGGATACTTTTCATAGTCATTTACTGCTTCTTCTCCCGGGGAGAAACCACACATGGGCAAAGATTCACCATCATCTGGAAATAGAAAGACATGTTTTTGGAAGGTAGAACTTCCTAGAAAAAAAGCCGGAGGTAATGAGCAGGTTGGAAAGGAGACAGAGAGATGGAACTTCTGGATTCCTAGGAAGGACAGTCGAGCAAGTTGGAAACAAGTGACACCCTTAGACTGGGAGAAAAAAAAGATGGAAATAGACTAAAGTGAATGGACAGTTCTTATACCGAGTTCCTCAAAATTTATTCCCCAACCACTAGCAGAGAAAGTTTTTTAAAGTGAGTTTGGCAACTTGGTACTCCTAAATTGATGTCCACAGATTCACCAAACTTCAAGAGGGTGCCTATCGAGCTCACCAAGTAAACATTCACAATGAAAAAGTATAAGTTTCCCAAAGGTGCTTTTTTTCAAGAGGCAACTGGACTTTCTTATTTTTTTTTCTTTGAAGACGTTTTGCTTCTTATCCAAGAAGCTTCTTCAGCTCTGACTGGATGGTGGGGAATGGAAGGCTTTATGGTCCTTGCAGATAGCTGGTCATTTGCATTCTTTTAGAGGGTTGTTAGGCCACTTGGAGGTTTATCTGTGTCCTCAGGGTCACCTGAGTAGTGAAAATGAGTATGGAGCCATCTGGGAACTATTGAAAGGACTGTGTTGTAGATTGGAGATAGATGACTACTCAGGTGACCCTGAGGACACAGATAAACATCCAAGTGGACTCAACAACTCTCGAAAAAAGATGCAAATGACCAGCTGTCTGCTAGGAATATAAAGCCTTCCATTCCTCACTATCCTTCAAGAAGTTGAAGAAGCTTCTTGGCTCAGAAACAGAACATCTTCATAGAAAAACAAGATAGTCCAGTTGCTTTTTGGAAAGAAGCACCTTTGGGACAACCATGACCTGGATGACCGAGAATCTCTATAGACATATAAGATTCTTTTCATAAAGATAACAGTGTTCTTCTGAGATTTCAGTTGAAAATGCAAGAGATTTAATAACTGAGCCATCGTCAATGATTATTATTAGAACTATGAGGCCATGCAAAGTCGTAAGAGCATACCCTCATACTGAAAAGTTTGTTGATTCCAGATTCCTAGCCCTTTCTCCACTGAAATCTTTCAAATATTTTTAGTTAGTTTGTTTCGCTTTAAAGCCACATGACCTATTGTCATCCTGTTGTGGATGATATAACTGGAGAAATGCTTTTATTGTTATTTTTATTTACTTATTACATTCATATGCTGCCCATCTTGCTATCCGGAGTGCTTCTGGATGGCTAACAGTGCAATAAAAATAGAAGAATAAAACAATGATAAGTATGGGAACAATTAAGATGATCAGAATTAAATGGAGCAAAAAAAATTAAGGGCTCCCACAGAGCAGGGATGATGCCTTCTCATGTTAAAATACATGAAAGGTGTATATACAATCCTTGAGCAATTACTTATTTGTTTAGTGACCATCTGAAGTTAAAATAACACTGAAAAAAGTGACCAATGACCATTTTCACATGACCGTTACAGCATACCCATGGTCACGTAGCCAAAATTTGAATGCTTGGCAACTGGTTCATATTTATGACAGCCATAAATCACTTTTTCCAGTGCTGAACAGTCACTAAACAAAAGAATGTAAGTTAAGGACTGCCTATTGGCATAGTGGTTAGACTGCAATATTGTAGACTAATTCTGCCGACTGATGACTGCCAGCAGTTTGGCAATTCGATTCCTATCAGCTCAAGGTTGACTCAGCCTTCCATCCTTTTGAAGCCAGTAAAAATGAGGGCCCAGATTGTTGGAGGCAATGTGATCACTCTGTAAACCCTTTAGAGAGGGCTATAATACACTGTGAAGTGATATATAAATCTAAGTGCTATTGCTATTAAGAACCGTTGTAACATGGTGGTTAGAATGCAGTATTGAAGGCTAATTCTGCCAAGTGCCAGCAATTCGATTCTGACCAGCTCAAGATTGACTCAACCTTTCATCCTTCTTAGGTGGGTAAAAGGAAGATCCAGATTGTTGGGGGAGCAATAGGTTAACTCTGTAGAACTGCTTAGAAAGGGCTGTTACACACTGTGAAGTGGTATATAAGTCTAAGTGCTATTGCTATTAAGAACCATTGTGGCATGGTGGTTAGAATGCAGTATTGCAGGCTAATTTTTCTATGTGCCAGTAATTCGATCCTGACCAACTCAAGGTTGACTCAGTCTTCCATCCTTCTGAGGTTGGTAAAATGCGGGCCAAGATTGGGGGCAATAGGCTGACTCTGTAAAAGGGCTTAGAAAGGGCTGTAACACACTGTGAAGCATATAAAGTCTAAATGCTATTGCTATTAAGAACCATTGTGACACAGTGGTTAGAATGTAGTTATTGTTGTTGTTAGTTGCAAAGTCGTGTCCGACCCATCGCCACTCCATGGACAATGTTCCTCCAGCCCTACCTATCCTCTCCCATCATCTGGAGTCCATTTAAGCTCCCGCCTAGGCTAATTTTGCCAAGTGTTCGATTCTGATTGGCTGAAGGTTGACTCAACCTTTCATTCTTCCGAGGTCGGTAAAATGAGGACCCAGATTGTTAGGTGGCAATATGCTGATTCTGTAAAACCATTTTGAGAGGGCTGTAAAGCACTATGAAGCGGTATATAAATCTAAGTGCTATTGCTATTAAGAGCTGTATGGGTATGAAAGATAGAAACCTGCAACTCCTTTCTTTGCATGAAAACAAAATGTAGCGCATCAGGACCAAGTCGATCATTCATCATGAAATCAGCAAAATGCAAATTCAGATTACCCAAACTCTTCTCCAAGACCTTTTGCAGTTCATCCAAGTCCTTCAAAATGAAGCCATGTCTCTCGTTGGGTTTGTGAGAAGCCAGCTCATTAATGGCTTCTGTGTTGATGTTATGGCCGTTACCAAAGACATAAATATCTGTGTGTAAATGTGAACAGAAGTCTATGTTAAGGAGAGGAATAGCACAGTGAAACCAGGAATTGATTTCTCCCTATTAAAATTGCACTATAGAAAAATCCTTTCGAACAACCCATGGAAAAACTTTGCTGAGTGACACACCGTTTTGCACAGTTAAAGGTTCCAGACAAAAGAGACACCAAAGTTTTAGCGGTGCATTAATACGTAAGCAAAGCCACTCAAGGGAAATGAAATAAAACTATCTCTGCCCCAACTGGCTGGGAGAGTGAAATGCAACAAAGATAAAATGAAACTGTCTGGCGGACGGATCGTCATCTTACCCAAATGATCATCACGAAGGTTTAGGGAAGATTCGCCAATGTCTATTTGTAGGACAGTAGCAGATGAGGAGCTCCCCATGTTGTACTGGTCTAGAAAAAGAAAGGATTTTTGCATTTGTTGCATTTATTATGGCATACTGTCATCTGCGGGTAAGGGGAGGAAAGGAGTGGAATAAATAGATGATGGAAAGTTTTTTTAAAAAATCC
Source organism: Laticauda colubrina (assembly GCA_015471245.1). Classification (NCBI taxonomy): domain Eukaryota; kingdom Metazoa; phylum Chordata; class Lepidosauria; order Squamata; family Elapidae; genus Laticauda; species Laticauda colubrina. The sequence goes on from BLBF01000066.1 coordinate 5,825,256, forward strand.
ACCCTGGCTTCTCTTTCCAATATTTCCCAAAAACACTTCGGCACACTAATGCTTTTTATTGCCCTTCAGTCCTTTGTCTGCCTCTTCCTTCTTTCCTTCCTTCCTTCCTTCCTTCCTTCCTCTGCCTCTCTTTCTTCTTTTCTCTTGCTCTCCCTCTCTGTTTTGCTTTCCCTCCCTCTCCCTTGAAACTTGCCCCTCTCCCTCTCTCTTCCATTCCCTTTCTCCTTCTCTTTTGCTCTCCCTCTCCTTCTCTCCTTCCCTCCCTTCCTTTCCCTGTCCCTCCCTGTCCCTTCCCTCTCCGTTCCTTTGCCTTTCCCCTTCTCTTTTGTTCTCTCTCTTTCTCTCTCTCCCCCTTCCCCTCCCTTTCCCTGTCCCTCCTTTTCCCCTTCTCTCTTGCTCTCCTTCTCTCTCCCTCCCTCTCTCCTTTCCTCTGCCTTTCCCCTTCTCTCTTTCTCTCTCTCTCCTTTCCTTTTCCTGTCTCTCTTCTACCTTTCCCCGTCCTTCTCCCTCCCTTTTCCCTTCTCTCTTGCTCTCCCTCTCTCCTTCCCTCCCTCCCTTCCCAGACAAGTTGAGACCCTTGTGTAAATTGGTGCTTAACACTTCAAATGAGTGCTGACTCCTCTTATAATCTATTTAAGGTAGCATAATTTTGCGCAGTTAAAAATTACAGGAGAAAAAGATACACAAGAGTTTTTATAGGATATTGGTGAATAAGTAACAGCATTTGTGGAAATGAAAAAAAACTGATCTCTGCTCCAATTGGTTGTGACAGTGAAATGCAAAGAAGGTAAAATGAAGCTGTCCAGGTTCCCGGATCATCATCTTACCCAAATGATCATCATGAAGGTTTTCAGAAGATCTTCCAATGTTAAGAAACTCCTTTATCTGTTGGATGACCAAAGATGGGGGCCCCCCCAGGTTGTAATTGCCTAGAAAAAAAAGATTATTGCCAAGAATCATTCTGATCTGTCATGCTGTCATTTTGGAGTAAGGGGAGGGAAGGAAGGGAATAAATACATTATGGATATTTTTTAAATTACTTGGTCCTGGATTATCCTTCCAACATTTTCCAACAGCACTGGCACACGAACACCTTTCATTGCCCTTTGTTCCTTCCTTCCTTCCTTCCTTCCTTCCTTCCTTCCTTCCTTCCTTCCTTCCTTCCTTCC
>BLBF01000066.1:5826434-5857980 GCA_015471245.1 Laticauda colubrina
TCCTTCCTTCCTTCCTTCCTTCCTTCCTTCCTTCCTTCCTTCCTTCCCTCCCTCCCTCCCTCCCTCTCTCCCTTTCTCTCCCTCCCTTTCCTTCTTACCTCCTTTACTTCATTCCTCCATTTCCTGTCTCCCTCCCTCCCTTTCTTCCTGCCTTCTTTCCTCTCTCCCTCCCTTCATTTCCTCTCTCCCTCCCTCCCTTTCCCTCCTTCCCTTCCCTTGTTTTCTTTTTTCCTAGCTTTTTTCTCCTTCCCTCCCTTTCTCTTTTGCTCCTTCCCACTTTCTCCTTCCCTTTCCCTCCCTCACTTTCCCTCCTCCCTTTATTCCTACTTCCTTTCCTCCCTTTCTCTCTTCATTTCCTCTCTTCCTCCCTCCTTTTCTCCTTTCTCTCTCTCCCTCCCTCCCTCCCTTCCCAGACAAGTTGAGGCCCTTGTATAAAAGGGTGCTTAATATTTGAAATGGCTGCTGGCTCCTCTTATAATCTTTTTTAGGCACTCTAAAAATTCTTTCTCAAGCAACAGAACAAGAGCAACCAAAAGAACTCAATAGTTTGCATCATTCTCTTGATCTGCTCACCGTCTGTTAGGAGGATAATGATATGACGGGCTGTGGTGGAGACAGGTGTGGGATTCAGCCCCTGTCGCTTCTCTTCCATGTCCTGCATAATCATCATTTCATAGACAAATTGAAGGCCATTCGCTATGTTGGTTCCAGTCTTCAGCTCATGTGCTAGACAATCAAAATGTAAAGTTGAATAGTATATTACTTGATGAGTTTTAATAAGTCCCAATAAGAAGAGAGAGAGAGATGCCCTCTCATGGTCTCACTTAAAGTGAGGTTATAGCTTCTTAAAGGGGCAATAACCCAACTGACCCATCCTCAGTCTTAAAGCAGCAATAATCCTGCTGACTCATCCTCATTGCATCAGCATTTACAGCAGCCTTGCAACAGCTGGTCAGCTATTAAATCTTCAATACCTTAACAACTTTGTTGGAAGAAAGACCCATTTGGATCAGTTCCAAGTAGGGAGAAAAACACTGGAAACATGGAGGCTGATTGGAAAGATGGTTTATTGATGGTTTATTGACCACATGAGTTTGAGGTCCTCATGCAGCTGGCCATACGGAGTGGAGAGTGGGGGTTATTTATACTCTCTCTGGGCTTTGAACTTGAACTTCCTGTTCCTGTGGCAAGAGCATGCATTCTATTGGTTATGTCTTCATGGCTTTCCTGGTTTGGATCTTGAGTGAGAGCTGATCCTACCATTCTACCTCATTCTGCCTCTGTTCAAAATATCCTGTCTTGAATGCAAACCTGCATTTGTAAAAGCTGGCCTCAGTTTAGTATCTGGTTGGGGGTAGGGAACTGTGGCTCTGGGTTTCTGCCTCCCTTAAGATTTCTATTTCTCTTTTAGGGGAAATATAATATTTTGCCTGTTTAATATTTCCTAAAATCTTTCATTCTTCTAGAAGGGGTGAGAAGAGGTAATTTTCTACAACTTCTTAATTGTTGGTCTGATGTTAAATCTATGCTCATCCGAGAGCACCAAAGACCTTTCCTTTCAACCCTGAGCTGCAAATATTTTTCTGTATTGGAACAAGAGAAGAAACAAAAAGCATCTCTATAGCTAACAGGAATTCAATCCTGATAAGTACATGACAGACTGTCGTGAGATATATAGCTGCTCCTATTTAGCAATTGTCTTGATTAGTTGTCCATGGGGATTCTCAGTCATCCAGATCATGGCTGTCCCAAAGGTGATTTTTTTTTTTTTTCAAAAGGCAACTGGACTTTGTTTTTCCTTGAAAACATTTCGCTTCTCATCCGAGAAGCTTCTTCAGTTCTGACTGAATAGTGGAGAATGGAAGGATTTAGAGTTATATTTCTTGCACTCTTTCTAAGAGTCATTGAGGCCACTTGGAGGTTTAACTCTGCCTTCAGGGTCACCTTAAGAGTGCAAATGGGTGTGGAAATTCCTTGGAACAGCTAAACTCTTCTGTTTACAACAAAGTCCTTTTAGCATTTCCAGGAAATGCTTTGCACTATTCAGGTGACCCTGAGGACACAGATAAACGTTCAAGCCACCTCAACGACTCTCAGAGAGGGTGCTAACAACCAGATTACTGCAAGGAATGTATTTTTTTCTATCCTCCACCACTTGATTAGAACTAAAGAAGCTTCTTGGATGAGAAATGAAACATCTTCAAAGAAAAAACAGAAAGTTTTTCAAAGCCCAGTTGTCTTTTGAAAAAAAAACAAAACCCTCTGGGATTATCTTGGCTAGCAACTATCCACAAATACAATGGTAATAAATGTCAATAAATGACCTTTATATGGTCCACATAGGACTTCAGTGTGAAGCTGATTAAAATAAATAAATTATTATTATTTTTTGTTGTTGCCCTCATACATGAAAGAAAAGCCCTTGGCAGCCATATGGCAGAAGTTCCAAGGCTTGCCTGCCACTGCACAAATATATACAGTTAGTCCACGACTTACAATAGTTCATTTAGTGACTGTTAAAAGTTACAATAGCACTGAAAAATGTGACTTAGGATCATTTTTCATGCTTATTGACCATCCCAGCATCCCCATGATAATGTGAAGAAGTAAAAGCTTGGCAACTGACTCATATTTATGATGGTTGCAATGTCCTGGGGGTCACGAGATCCCCTTTTGTGACCTTCTGACAAGCAAAGTCAATGGGGAAGCCTGATTCACTTAACAACCGGATAACTAATTTAACTTCCATGATTCACTTAACAATTGTGGCAAGCAAAGTTGCAAAATGGGGCAAAACTCATTCAACTCATTATCAAATGTCTTGTTTAACAACAGAAATGTTGGGCTCCATTGCAGTCATAAGTTGAGGACTAACTGTATTTACATTTCTTTTTTTACAACCAGCATGCTCACCATCGATGCTAATGGAGCCCAGCCGTTCAGACACCCAGTCAGCATTGCTACTCTGTGGATGAGTTGTACGCAGAACCATTCTGCTTTCGGTGGCAAAAGTCACAATGCCATAATTGGGAAGGATGTCATAGCTGGAGAGCTACAACAACAACAACAATAATAATAATAGTCATAATCATCATCATCATCAAAATCATCATCATCATCCACCAATACATCACACAATCCTAAACATTTGGGAAGTGTTCGACTAGCAGTTTGTGATATGAAACCCAGCATAGTTATCGCGTTTGCTGTGTATACTGTCATTTTTGTGAATAATAATAATAATAATAATAATAATCCTAAATGTTTGGGAAAAATAATGTCCTAAATTCTTGGGAAGTGTTTGATTAGTGATTTGTGATATGAAACCCAGCATAATCATCTCATTTGCCATCATTTTTGTGAATAATAATAATAATTGCTTCATCATCATCATCATCATCATCATCATCATCATCATCATCATCATAACTGAACATTTCCTAGGTCCTTGGTTAGGACTCGAGCTGTTGAGCTATCAACCAGCCCCAAAGGCTGTGAATCTCACTAAAAATTAATCAATAATAATAATAATAATAATAATAATAATAATAATAATAATAATCTACCTTTTAATCTAATAATAATCTACCAGTTCTTAGGTCCTTGGATAGGACCTGAACTATTAAGTTTTTACCAGGTCTAGATTGTGAATAAAATGGAAGATTAATCCATTATTATTGTTATTGTTATTTAATCATAATAATAATAATTTTAAGAAGATTCTTGGTCAATATCTCGGAGGCTGGCAGCAACCGTATCAACCCCCAGAAGCAATCAATGATATTCGTGATACATTTTTAAATGTTCAATTTACTGAATTTCATGTTTAATGAATAAAACAAAACAATAACAATAATAATATCATCCAAGGGGTTAAACCTCTTCTGATAAATTTTGCTTGAAGTTGCCCCAAAGCAAACCATAGGCAGACTTACAATTGGGAAAAATGTGACCATCCTACAACGAATCAGGCCCAATTATGCCAAGGAATTTCTGGATGCCTGGTACTCTGACAAATTAGCCAAATTAGCCACAACTTAGGCCATGTTGCTCCCCTCTGGGAGGAGGTTTGGAAATATTTCTAGCAGGACCACCAGATTCTGTAACAGCTTTGTTCCCTATGCCGTCTGGTAAACTTGCAAGATTTGTTTTTCTCACCATGTACATGTATATATCCAGACTAGACTGTATTGTTTTTCTGTGTCAGAGAATCTATGTGGCTATGTGGGTATATGCATATTTTTCTTGTCATTGTAGTATATATTGGGGATGGAGACCCTTTGAGAGCCGTATGCAATGAAATTTCATTTCAATGTATGCCAATTAGTGACAATAAAGTTTTTCTAAGTCATCAATAGTCATGCAGACATGAAAAACATCTATGACTATGCAAAAGAGACAGTGAACCAGCCCAAAAGAGAACAAAAAAAAACCCAAACCCATTTCCACCTTGAGTTTGACACCCCTGATCTAAGAAATTCTTGGCTTCAGTTTCCAGGATGATTGAAATGAAAGAAACAGGCTAGAGAGTAGAACATCAAGGAGGAAATCCTATTTGTGTGGTCACTCGGAATTGAAAATGACTTGATGGCACATCCGCCTCCTCCTCCTCCACTGAAAAATCAGAAGTCTCAGGAGTTGCCTTTCAAGCAGGGCTAGGATTCAAAAATCCCAGCAACCGATTTGCTGCCCGTGGCCGTGGTGGCCATGGCCTACCGGACCTTCCTGTTTCTGCCTTCCAGTGGGCCTCCAGAGCCCAGGGAAGGCGGTTTTCACCCTCCCAGGGGTCCGGAGGCTTCCCCCGGGCCTCTTGGAGGGCGAAAACAGGCTCCCCCGGGCTCTGGAGACCCACCGGAAGCCAGAAACAGGCCCATTTTGCAAGTTCTGGTTTTTCCAGGAGGGCCCTTTTATGCCCTCCCAAGGGTCCAGGAAGCCTCCCCCCCCTCCCAGGCCTCTGGGAGGGTGAAAACAGCCTCCCTTGCACTCTGGAAGCCCTCCAGAATCTGGAAACAGGCCCATTTCTGAACTTCTGGAAGGCCCATCTTCCCCCTTCCCAGACCCTCCGTGTAGACCCTGCCCTGACCTCCATCGAAAATGGGCCACGTGGAGACTCCTGGGAGGGGAGGGACAGAGTGGGCAGGGGCAGCCAGTCTGTTGAAATACCAGTTTGGTGAACCAGATGTAACTTTAACAACTGGTTCACCCAAACTGGTCTGAACCGGTAGAATCCCACCCCTGCTTTCAAGTCAGGAAAGGTCAATAAGCAGGAACTAATGGGATTTCTGGAAGGATTTTATGCCAAACTTGGCAACTTTAAGACTTGTGGATTTCAACTCCAAGAATTCCCCAGCCAGCAGAATTCATAGGGGAAAGAGGGATTTCAAAACCATTGAGATGGCTGCTATATAACTTTTCGGCGCTCAATTTCTATGTCCATCCCAAAACTATTGGTACTCCTTGATTTATGATCACGATGGAGACCAAAAATTCTGTTGCTAAGTAAAACAGTTGTTTGGTGAGTTTTGTCTTAGAATTTATACAGGTAGTCCTCAACATACAACCATGATTGAACCCAAAATTTAGGTTGCTCAGTGAGAAATTTGTTAAGGGAGTTTTGCCCCATTTCACGACTTATCTTGCCACATTTGTTTATCACTGTGGTTGCTAAATTAGTAACCTGGGTTGTTAAGTGAATCTGTCAGAGTATATTCATGAAGTGAAATAGAGCATGGTAACAAGGTCAGTCAATGAATAGGCATAGCAACTAAATCAGCCAATGAGGAAAGTTTGGAAACTGAAACTAGTAGCCTGGGCTGGAAACTGAAACTAAAAGTAACCTAGGCTGGAAACTGAAACTAAAAGTAGCCTAGCCGTGGCTCTATATTAAGCTCTGCAACTTAACTGCAGGTATGTTGCTCTGTCTATTGAAGATGAAACTAACTTGCTTGCTTGCTGAAGACTGGAGTTCTGCTCTGAACTTGCAACATGTTTCTGTTTGAATTTGCTCCATGTTGGAGAAATTTACAACTGGTTTGTAAAATCTACTTATTATAAAGACGTTAAATGAAGCAACAGCTATCTGTGTTTATTTTTCTGGCGCTGAATAAAACTCTGAATAGAATCTGGCTTCCCCATTGATTTGGCTTGTCAGAAGGTTCCAGAAGGGGATCACATCACCCAGGGACACTGCAACCATCATAAATGTGAGTCAGTTGTCAAGCATCCAACTGTCAATCATGTCACCATGGGGATATATATACCAGGGGTGGGATGCAAATATATTTACTACCGGTTCCGTGGGCAGTGGGAGGGATTAGGTGGGCATGGGCATGGCTTCTTTCTTTTTTCAGCACATACACACCCCTGTGCTCCATTTTTTTGCCTCCTGGGCCTCAGGGAAGCCTCCTGGGAGGCTGTTTTTGTTCCCAGGAGACTCCCCTGAGGCCCAGGAGGCAAAAAAATGGAGTGCAGAGGGGTTTTAGTGTGCGCCCCTCTCCCTGTGCTCTGTTTTTTGCCTCCTGGGCCTCAGGGAAGCCTCCTGGGCGAAGCAGTAAGACAGCGAGGGGAATCCCGGCACAGCTGATCATCAGAACAGCTGATCGTCAGGAGAGGAAAAAAAAAAGAAATACTGGTTCAGCCAAACTGGTAGCTGTTTTTTTTACTACCGGTTTGGGCGAACCAGGCTGAACCGGTAGAATATCACCACTGATATATACTGTATGCTTATTGCCTACTTAACAAGGCAATTTCTATAGCTTGGCCATTATATATAAAAAATTGACCCTATCCCCATCTTTCCAAAAGCTATCTGCCATTCTTCCATGTGTCACAAGAGCTTTCTCGGAAAATTGACAACCCTGGAGCATGGGTCTTGTAGTTCAAGCTGCTTTCAGTTTTGTTGAAGCAAACGTGGTTCAAGGAAGCTTTCAAAATGGAACCTACCTTCTGGATTAATTTCACCAATGCTTCCTTGGCCTTTATGAACCTTTTTTGGCCAAAGCTTTCTGAGGCGTCAAGGAGAAAGTAGATATTAAGTGAGTCACTTTTGTTAGCTGGTGATCCTGAAAGGGAGGAGAGAAAAAAACACCAGAATAACAGAGTTGGGAGAGACCTTGGAGGTCTTCTAGTCCAATCCCCTCCTCAGGCAGGAAACCCAATATCATTTCAGACAAATGGCTGTCCAATCTCTTCTTTAAAAACTTCCAGTGTTGAAGCATTCACAACTTCTGGAGGCAAGTGGTTCTACTGATTAATTGTTCTAACTGTCAGCGAATTTCTCCTTAGTTCTCGGTTGCTTTTCTCCTTGATTAAGGCTAGGTCCCACTGGTCGATGGATGCAAAACGTGTGCAGAAAGGACACAGCAGATGAGCAAAGTTTCAGGGGTGGCTCCATCCGTTTTCATCCGCTCCAAAAAGTGGTGAAAATTTCCATAAACAGAATGGAAAAGAACGGACGTGGGTAGTATGTAGCGGGGATGTTAAACGGATGTTCATAGGAAGCCTAGCAGATGAAAGCAGATGGAAGCGGATGACACCTCCGAAGGGGTTTCGGGGGAGAATTTTGAAGTGGACACATAGCGGATGAAGCAGATGTATCACGTACGCCTCTAGGAAGCAAAGGGGATGCCATGCAGATGTATATCAGATGCAAAGCAATCACTTTGCATGCAGGGGGTGTGAATTGCATCTGCTCCGCAGATATAAAAAGATGCAGCACACACGCAGTCATCATACAGGGAAAAGACGTGCTGCCAGATACATCTTGCAGGAACACCATGGTTCGTCAGTCAGGCAAGAACAGGAAGACCGTGCCTACTCGTTCAAGCCCTAGCAAGGTGAAGAAGGGCAGAACCAGCATCCCACCCCCTGGCACTGACTCTGAAGCTGCTGCTGCTGTGGTGGACCAACCCTAAGGCCCTCAAGCCCCTCAAAGCCCTGTTGCTGAAGGCCCTGCTGCTCAAGCCCCTGAAGGCCCTGCTGCTCAAACCCCTGAAGGCCCTGCTGAAGCCCCTGCCAGAGGGAGGAAGAGGTAAGGGAAGGAGAAGGGAGAGAGGAAACAGGACACCGTTTCCGAGGAGCATGAGGATGAGGTGCTGGAATGGTTGAGGGAGAACGAGTACCTCTGGAGAAAGGGCCACAGACTGTATTGGGACACCAAGAAGAAGCAGGCAGCTTGGAGAGACAAGGCAGAGAGCCTGGGGTACACTGCATAAGTACTCCTTAGATGCTGGAAGCACATGCACACCTGGTATGGGAAGCTGCACCTCAAGAAATCCGGGCAGGCTGCTGTCAAGCTCACTGACCAGGAGATGTACGTCATGGCCAAGTGCAGTTTCCTGGAGGGTGAGATCCGCCACCAAGGAGCAGCCCCTCTGAGACCCCTCTCCCTCAGACAGCCCACAGACAGCCAGTCCTCTTCCAGCCAGGAGACAGCTACCCTGTCCAGGCAGGTGTCTTCAGAGGGCCCCACAGCAGAGACCCCCTCGACAGCTGCACTCCCCATGCCAGTGGACTTGGAGGATCCCGTGGAGGATGATGCCCTGCTATCACAAATGGAGGAAGAAGCAGAAGCCACCAGAGGCCAACCCCCCCTACCCCCACCCCCAGCTCCACAGGACACAGGCAGAGAGGCAGACTGGAGGGCCAGGACCACAGTGTGCTGTTGGAGATCAGGGACACAATGAAGACCAGCACAGAACTTCTCTCTCAGCTGGTCGACTTGGACAGAGCATCCTCGAGCCGGAAGCCCTTCATTACCTACGTGAGCCAGACCCTGAGGGACCTGCCCGAGGCCGAGTACCAGGTGATGAAGCAGAAGATCACAGCACTTCTGCACAACCCTCAAGGCCCATCTGAAGCTGCTCCTACCCAGTCCAGGTATGCTCCTCCATCCCAGACGATGTCACAGCCCCTCCACGGCTTTCAACAGCCCCTCACCTACCAAGGCTATGACTACCAGGACTTCCCACAGCACAAGTAGAACTTCCCAGTCCAGGCCCAGGTTCATTGCACGCCACAGACGCCACTCCTCACTCAGCTGCAGACCAGACAGCCCACTCCACTCCTTCCAACCCTTCTTCCACCCCACAGCCAAGCCCATCAACGGACAATCTGTCATCAGTATTGGGCCTGACATCTGAAGTCCTTGATGAAGGGCCTCTCAACCTCATAGGACTGAGTCAGCTCTCGGACAGCATCCTGAACACACAACCACCTGTTGTACTCTCGGGGCCAAGCACCCCAATGGTGCCTCAGACCAGCACTCAAGCTACAGCCACATCCACAGTCACTGCCCACTTCACAGCTGAGACCATGGACATGACTCAGAGTGACTCAGAATAGTTTCAGAGACTGAGTTGTTTACTTGTTTAATAAAGTTTATCTTTGCTTAAGACACTTGGTTCATTTTGCTTATTTAATAAAATCATAAAGTTTATCTAAGAAAGTTAATAAAGGTTATCTTTGCTTAAGACACTTAGTTTACTTGGTTCATTTTGTTTACTTCATAAAGTGTTGGTGAAAACTTTGAAAAAAGGGTTAAGCCTTTTGCATGCTTGTGGGATAGATAAGGATAATTGTGGGATAGATAGATCTCCAGTGCTACCATAGTGGGACTGTATGGTCCACCATCCCAGAGATCCAGATGATTTTCTCCCCCTTTTTATAGAAAATATCGGTTGTCCGCTAGGTGTCCTTCTACATACTCTAGACATATTGCAGACATCCTAAATATACGAGATACATCCCAGATACAGACGTTTTGTCCGTCTATTTCCGTGCTACTAACGCTGTGTAGACATTCCGTTTACCTTTTGTTTCCTCTCTCTTTCTGTTTTCAGCTGCAGCGGATGTGAGTTGCGAGGATGCCCAGAGGATGCAGAGAGGATACAGCGGACGTTTAATGTATGATAAACGGACACAGAATGTTTGTTGCTCGTATGTCACGGATTTACATCGTACATGTCATAAAGTTCATTCGTTCACAAAGTCTTGTGAAGCTCAAAGCTTCTTGCGCGGATGAAATCACAGTGGACAGATGCTCGACAGATAGAGCGTATGAAACATGTATGCAGTGAGTACACAATGGATGCATAGCATTTTCCAACGGATGGCAAGCTTTTTTTAACGTTTTACATCCTCTTTGCATCTGTAAGTGCAGTGGGACCGGGCCTTAGTTTCCCTCCATTGCTACTTGTCCTTTGCTCAAGTGATTTGGAGAATTGCTTGACTCCCTCTTCTTTGTGGCAGCCCCTGACATATTGGAAGACTGCTGTCATGTCACCCCTAATCCTTCTTTTCACTAAACTAGACATATCCAATTCCAGCAACCTTTCTTTATATATTTTAGCCTCCAGTCCCCTAATCATCTTGGTTGGTCTTCTCTGCACTCTGGAAAGAGTCTCAACATCTTTTCATATATTGTGGCAACCTGTTCTGACCCATGCCCTTTTCCAACAAATCAAACACAATCCTAAAGGAACAGAAACCTTTTAATGCTTCTGCAAAATAATTATCTGTGATAAGCACAGGCCTTGCCAAACTGTGTGAGATTTGCCAAAAGATAACAGACAAGATATAATTTGCAATACAAGAACCTTTAAATACAAACTCAGGATACTGGAATGTCCACAAGGCTGGAGTTTCAAAATGTCTTTGCCTCCTACAAAGAATGTTCATTTCACACCTGGCTTTTATCTACTTGAAGGAGGGGCCATTACCTTGCAGCCTTACTTGTGAGTCACCTGTGCTGTTGTAGCTGCTCTTGCCTGCGAGCAATCCTGTGCACATGTGCACTTGGCACAGGCTCCTTAGGAACCTCCTCATCACTGCTGCCAGCCTCCACAATCTCTGAAGGAAGCAGTCCACTCCCTAATGGTCCTGGCTGCTCATCTGAGTCCTCACTCTCCTCAGACATCTGTATCTGCTGCTGGCTAACCACAACACAACCAGAACTGGGTGCAGAATGCCAAGTGTGGCCTTTCCAAGGCATTGTAAAGTATTACTAAAACTTCACATGATCTTGATCTTGATTCTATCCCTCTATTAATACAGCCTAGGATTGCATTGGCTTTTTTGGCTGCTAGCGATTGTCCACAAGGACTCCAAGATCCTTCTCATAGTTACTGTTGTTGAGCCAGGTTTCCACTTAGTCTGTACCTGTGTACCGTTGGTTTTTCTTGCCTAAGTGTAAAATCTTACTTTTATTGTACCTTGAATTTCATTTTGTTAGATAGGGCCCAGTGTTCAAGTCTGTCAAGATCCATCTGGATCGTGAGCCTATCTTCTGGAGGGTTGACTATTCCTCCAAACTTGGCAATTTTAAGACTTGTGAATTTCTTGTGAAGTGCTTAGAATGCAATCCTGCATACCGACCGCCAGCTGCCAGCAATTCAGCAGTTCGATTCTCGCTGGCTCAAGGTTGACTCAGGCTCCTATCCTTCTGAAGTCATAAAAGGAGGACCCAGATCATTGAGGGGCAATAGGCTGACTCTGTAAACTGCTTAGAGAGGACTAAAGCACTGTGAAGCGGTATATTCGTCTAAGGGCTATTGCTATTGCTATTTCATGCTTGCTGAGGAATTGTGGGATTTGAAGTCCATAAATCTTATACTTGCCAAGTTTGGCAACCCCTAACATAAGGCATGAGGTTTGCAGCATGACAATCAGGGTGCTTTTTCCCCCCACTTGCTCTTCCTAAAGGATGCTCAGGGCACTTCTCCCTGTATTTTGATCCTGTTTGGCATAAGATGGGGCTGAATGAAATTCTGGCAAGCTCTCAAGATCTTTGGTCAGTCTGTTTCCTGACCTGGCCCATCTCACAAAGGTGGCAGCAATCAGAAATTGTACAATTGCATTAGACTCTTTAACAAATAATCCTTCTACCAAGGATGATATAACATCCTTGACGAAACCAGAATGATTCCAGTGACAAAACCAGGGAAAACAATGCCGCAGTCTCCTCTCCTACCATGTTTGCAAAAATTTACCTTGGCTGGCAGATAAAGCAACTTCAATGAGGGATGGAAGGAACTGGGTGGTGATTTCTTCTTTAGAATCAAAAGTGAATGGGCCTGGGAAAGAAAAAAAGGAGATAGTGAATTTGGTTCCCAGTGGGTTTTTTTTTTTGTGTGTGTGTATGTGTGTGTCATGCCCCTGTTGCAGTCTGACTCTGAGGGGGAGGTCGAACAGCTGACAAGGAGTGAAAGTATTGCTCCAGTGGTTGTGGAGGAAACTGGGGAAGGGCACAGGCTGGATGGGCATTCAGAGGAAGACCTAGGCCCATCCCCTCTTTATTCTAAGGAGGAACAGATAAGGGAGAAACGTGAGTGGTGTGGTCTATGGAGGAGGAAAGGGCCCTGATCGCCTTCATGAGCTGCAGCTGGGAGGACTGTTCAAAAGGACAAACCGCACATGGCAAAGTTGTTGGAAGCAAAGTGTGCATTATTCTTGTCGAAGCTTATCTGGGTTTTGACTTCCTTCCAACTGTGGTTGCTGTGTTATCTGGTAGAAGTCTGCAATGTATCATCCTGGCCTGCCGTATTAATTACTTCAGTATGATTTGTGTTGGTTTTTTTTTAAATTTCTAGTTAACTTTACTTTGCGTTCGGACTGCATTTACTCCCTCCCTCCCTACAAAATCTACTCCCTGTGTTTCCTTTAAGAGTTTGTTATCCAGCCGAGGGTAATTGGACATTGGGCCAAGTTGGAGGCATTAAAGAGAATTTATTCTATTTTTGTGACTGTGTTGTTTTTGTGTCACATCCCAGGTCATCAGAGTGTTGTGTGTGTGTGTGTGTGTGTGTGAGTGAATAAGGGTAGAGAAAAAAAAACAATAGTTCCATAAATGATGGCAAAAAAGAAAGAAATCAATAACAGTTTTAGATTCACCTTTTCAGATGCCAAGCCCATCTTTTCCTATCCTATTTACTCACTTCGACATTCTGGTTCTGATCCACTCCAAATTCCTGATTTTTGGCAAACTCTTTCCTTAGATCCGATAAGAGACAACCCTCTAGAACACTGGTAGCGGACCGTGCTCCCTGGTTGATACTCCGTGCCGTATTTTCGAGTGCCAATCGGAATTCCTGGGTCAGGACAATGGCCAGCTGAAAACGAGAGGGGGAAGGCACAACACACCAATGTATTTATTTATCTGGAAATTCCATTTTTGCATCACCATGTTCCCAAGTACTCACGGTGGCAAACAGTTAAACCAAACACCAAATGGGACAGTCATCATCAATGTATGATGCGCACTCCTTGGGAAATCATTGGTTTTGAATTCTCTCGTTCTAGACCAGCATTTTTCAGACCTTGGCAACTTGAAGATGTGAGGACTTCAAGATTTTTTTTTAATTTTAATTTTTAGCATATGGCACGTTGTTAGCCAGGGATCATCAGTTGGATGCGAAAAATCAGTTGGTATTCCAATATGAATTTAAGCCTTTGGACTTCGATAGACTCTTGGCAGCTGCTTCTTAGCTGCCCCTTCCTCTGAGACTACAATTCACATCCTCCTGAGCTAGCATGTCCATTTGAAGGACACAGAGTCAGGTAGGAAAGCTTATCTTGAGCCACAGTGGTGCAGTGGTTAGAATGCAGTACTGCAGGCTTACTTCTGTTGACTGCTGGCTGCCTGCAATTTGGCAGTTCAAATCCCACCAGGCTCAAGGTTAACTCAGCCTTCCATCCTTCCGAGGTCAGTAAAAATGAGGAGCCAGATTGTTGGAGGCAATAATGCTGATTGTGTAAACCACTTAGGTCTGTAAAGCACTGTGAAGCAGTATATAAATCTAAGTGTTATTGCCATTGCTATCTTCACAGATAAGAAACCAAAACGTTCTTCCCTCCTGACATGAAGCAGAGATTAAAATTAAGTTGGTTAAAATATTCAGCCCACCTGACTTGTTTAGCAGACAATTTCCTTGGAGACTTTAAAGCCTCTAAGTCAGTGGTGGGATTCAAATAGTTTTACCACCGGTTTGGTGGGTGTGGTTTGGTGGGCATGCTTTGCGTGCATGCACACACTTTGCATGCGCGTGCACCAAATGTTCACTTTGTGCAGGCACTGAGGCATTCTAACTCACCTTCTGCAAGCCTTCATGATCCCGGTTGCTTCAGCAGCTGCCATGTGGCACTTTTCTGTGCCACGCAAAGGGTGAGTATGGAAGCCCTGGCGGACAGGTGGGACCAATAGCACAGCAATGGAGAGAAACGGTCTGGTCTCCGCTGCTCATCGCTGCTACTGGCTCGGCAGAATCGAGCTGAACCAGTAGAATATCACCATTGCTCTAAATGCTTATGATCCGTCCACACTTCAAAGGGGATTTGACTACCCTCTGAGGGTAAGGTCAAAAGCAGCAAGATGGCGGAGAGTGGTAGAAGCCCTGACTTTCTGGCTTAACCAGTAGCAAAATTTATAAGAACCTGCCAAGAGGGATGCAGCAATCAGGGGAAAACTACAAGTTCAAATCATGTGCATTCCCCAATGAGAATCTCAGCGGTGCTTTTTTTGTTCCCTTCCCAAAAGACAACTGGACTTTCTGGTTTTTTTATCTTTGAAAATGTTTCATTTCTCATCCCAGAAGCTTCTTTAGTTCCATTCAGAAGCATTTTTGGGACAACCACGAGCTGGATGATTGAGAATTTCCATAGATGTTTCTCCCCAAAATAGATTTTGATAGCAAATAGTCAGACTCACTTCCATCATCACATACAGCTGTTTCTCCACTCCATTTCCCAGTGGGGAGACAGGTACGTATCTGGGGGCCCCGCAGCTTGTGTCCGTCATAGCAAGTGAACTTCAGCTCCTGGTTGATCTCGTAAAATTGCTGAAAGATCTCAAATACACCATTTTCAAATTCTAGAGGCCTGACACACCGGATGGCTAGATGGAAGAGAAAACATCAGTCTGTCAACTCATAAAACATTTTGTATACACGTTTTATAGTTGATAACAGAAAGAAGGGGCGGGGGAGTTTCAAAGAGCAGGAAACAGTGTGGAATTGAAAGTACATTCCATTCATATTTTCTTCAAAGACTGATTAGATGGCTGAAGCTTCTGCCACAAAAAATAATTGGAGAGCATGATTGATGATTCTTGGCTATGGATGTGTTTTGTTGGATGATACACCCAGAGGAGTGGGGGAGAAAAGCAGGATCAAGGGTTACAGTGAATTATGTATCTCAGAGTTGGTTATACCCAGGTTAGTGCCAGACGTAGAATGTTAACTTCAAATAAATCCTCTATAGTTTTGGGAGTGTGGCTCGAAGCTCATGATTTAATTGGAGTAACTTCTGGAATCCTGACACAATCAATTTTTCCGCATGTCCTATCCAATCCCAGCTCCAGTTCCCTCCAGTTCCATCATTCACAATCGTTCTGGCCCTGCTCATCAGAGGCCATTACAATTGTGAAACCACAATTAAATCCATAGACTGTGAGATGCCTAGAAGCAACAGTGTTGAAAGTGATGAGAGGAAAGTTATATCCTAACACAAATGTCACTATGAGTAATCCTTGACTTACAGCAGAGGTGGTGTTAAGCAGGTTCTGACCAGTATTGGAG
The DNA here is from genome assembly GCA_015471245.1 of Laticauda colubrina. NCBI lineage: Eukaryota > Metazoa > Chordata > Lepidosauria > Squamata > Elapidae > Laticauda > Laticauda colubrina. The sequence goes on from BLBF01000066.1 coordinate 5,842,004, forward strand.
AACCTGTAGTGGAAATTTTGAGTAGTTCAGAGAACCGGCAAATACCACCTCTGACTGAGATTTTACAGTATCCTTCCCCTGCAATGCCCACCAAGCCATGCCCACAGAGCTGGTAGTAAAAAAATTTGAATCCCACCACTGACTTATAGCCATTCATTTAGAGAGCCATGGTGGTGCAGTGGTTAGAATGCAGTATTACAGGCTGACTCTGCCCACTGCCAGAAGTTCGATCCTGACCGGCTCAAGGTTGACTCAGCCTTCCATCCTTCCAAGGTCGGTAAAATGAGGACCCAGATTGTTGGGGTCAATAGGCTGACTCTAAACTATTTACATAGTGCTATAAAGCACTATGAAGCAGTATATAAGTCTAAGTGCGATTGCTAGTGGTTGTTCAAAGTTACAATGGCACTGAAAAAAGTGACTTATGACCATTTTTCACTTTGATGACTGTTGTGGCATCCCTATGGTCACGTGATCAAAATTTGGATGCTTGGCAACTGGCTTATATTTATCACAATTACAGTGTCCCGGGGGATCACGTGATCCCCACTTTTGCGACTTCGGACAAGCAAAGTCAATGGGGAAGCCAGATTCACTTAACGACCACCTTACTAACTTAACAACTACAGTGATTCATTTAACAACTGGGGCAGGAAAGATCATAAAAATGGGTTGAAATTCACTCAACAACTGTCTTGCTTAGCAAATTGAAATTGGGGGCTCAGCCCTAACACTAGCAATAGCATTCAGACTTATATATTGATATACCAACCTGTACAACACTCTCTGGCTGGTTTATAATGTAACCCTTATTTGCGTATTGCCTCCAACAATCTGCCTCCTCATTTTGCTGACCTCAGAAGGGTAGAAGGCTGAGTCAACCTTGAACTGGTCAGGATCAAACTCCAGACTTTGGGCAGAGTTTGCCTGCAATACTGCATTCCACCAGGGCTATTTTTATTCATTTATCAAACATAGATACTGCCCCTCTAACTCTTAGAGTGACTCTGGGCAGTTTACAGATAAAAAGTATGAAAACCACCTAAAAACATGATATATATCAAGTTCAGGGAAATGGGAGCCACTTCAAAACACCAATAGAATAAGTTAAAAATTAAAAGGAGGTGTGTGGGTGCTTCAGGGCTGCATGCTGGTTTCCTGGTTTTAATCTTATTGTTGTTCGATTTATTCTGATGAATATTGTTTTATTGGTTGTAAGCTGCCCAGAGTTGTTTTTTTAAGATAGGCAGCTTTATAAACATTTACAATAGACAAAAGTAAAGTAAACATGTTTTTGCACTTTGATAAGACTGCTAGTGACTCCCACAGGTTTTCTTTTATACAGTGACAAAAAGCCTCTGGTGGAAAACCCAGGACTTGGTTGGTGATAATGTATGAAAGGAAGAGGGGAAGTTGCAGTAGCGGGATTCAAATTTTTTTACTACCAGTTCTGTGGCTGTGGCTTGGTGGGCCTTGCAGGGGAAGGATACTGTAAAATCTCCATTCCCTCCCCACTCCTGGGGGAAGGATACTTCAAAATCTCAATTCCCTCTCCACCCCACTAACCTGCTTTCCAGCTCCGTTCTCCTGTGCAGGACAACAAAAGAAGACCCAGCCAATCAGCTGGGACGCAGGAGGCAGAGAATAGATAGGGGCGGGGCCAATCATAGATGGTATTTGCCCATTCTCTGAATTACTCAAAATTTCCACTAGCGGTTCTCCAGAACTGGTCAGAACCTGCTGAATACCATTTCTGAGAAGTTGTCATATCGTGCCTCTCTTTTGAGAAATGAACCCACCGTACCTCGACACTCAGCCTTCCCGACAATCCTGCCCTCCCTGTCCGTCAAGAGGCTCCACTGGTTGCCATTCTTACAAAACCGGAATTGTGTCGGATAGGGATACTGTCCCTGAGGACACTCATAGGTCACTGTGGTTCCATCTTCCAGGAGAGTATAATTGCCTCCTAGGATCTCGGCAGCTTTAGGATCACAGGCTCCATCAACTGTACCTAGAAAGGAAGCGGAGTGGAAAGTTGAAAAGGTAGCAGAGTGGTGAAAATGTTAGTCAGAATTGTACAAAGTTAGCAGCCACCCCTCTCCTAGAAAATTGAAATATCCTAGGAAATATTAAAAAGGCAGAATATTTCCCCTAAAAAGAGTAGAAACTCAGAAGCAGAAACTCACCTCAGAAGTACAAGCTCACCCCCACCTTTGTTAATGGTGGGCCATTAAGGCCTGAGCCAGAATATTTTACATAACAAAGATCTCCAGGTAAAGCTATAGCAATTGCTCAAAGTCCTTTTCAGTGCATCATCATCCAGCAAGGCTCAACCAAGCCTGGGACTCAGGAGAGCCTACAGAATTGCCCCTGCATGGCCCGATGGGAGTCTGACAACCAATGAGAATACAAGCTCAAATTCAAATCTCAACAGAGGGTATAAAAACCAGGCACACTCATCATATCAGCCTTCCTTCTCTTTTTCTTCATCTCAGAGCATGTGATAATCCTTCTTTGGAGCTCCAAGCCATGTGGTCCTGTCCACCATTAAACCATCTTTCCAAACATCCTCCATGTTTCTAGTGTCTTTTTTCCCACTTGGAATTAAACCCAGAAGGATATTTCTTCCAACACACAGGACACAAGATATGATACAAAATTATACTTTTATTTTGATACCAAGATATAAGGACCCTGGTTAAAAATCTAACCAAGGGCCCTTATTACAATCTTACAGCAATATTTATAGTCAAGGGGTGGTTGCATTCAGCCCTTTGCCCTTCCCTTAATTATGCATGCATATTTGTATTTCAGCCCCCTACATAGCTAAATATCGCATCACTTGTGTTTCACCCCAGGTCATGTATATCTTGCAAAGTCTCCTAGTTTCATGTGCCAGCTGTGTGGTTTTTTATATAAGCAAGTTATTCTTGTCCCTAATATCCTGGCTACTGGTTTAAGGTGCTAACTTCTGCCTTGCTAAAGGCCCTGTCACATTGACCGATGGATGAAAAACGTATGTAAAAAGGACACAGCAGACGAGAAAATGTTTCATCCGTTGTTATCCGCTCTCAAAAGTGCCCCAAATTTGCATAAACAGAGCGGACAACAACGGAAAGGAATGGACAGGGAGAGGATGTAGCAAGGATGTTAAGCGGATGCTCCACGGAAGCCTAGCGGATGGAAGCGGATGGCACATCCGCAGGGCTTCCAGGGGAGAACACAGAAGTGGATGCGCAGCGGAAGGAGCAGATGCAGAGCGGATGCCTAGCGGATGACGCGGATGCATCACGGATGCCTAGTGGATGCCTAGAGGATGCAAAGCGTTCATTGCGCATGCGGGGAGGATGCATTGCGTCAGCCCCGCGGATATAAAAGGATGCAGCTCGCAAGCAGATCACAATTCAGAGGAAAGACCTGCTGCCAGACACATCTCCAGCCAACAACCATGGGGAAGAAGAGGAAGCCTGTGCCTACTCCTGCCAGCCCTGGCAAGAAGGACAGGGCCACCATCCCACCCCCTGGTGCTGACTCTGCTTCTGCTGGGGCTTCTGCTGCTGGGGCTGACTCTGCTGGTGCTGGTGCTTCTGCTGGTGCTGCTTCTGGTGCTGCTGGTGCTCCTGGTCCTGCTGCTGCTGCTGCTTTTGCTGCTGTTGCTGCTGCAGCTGGTGTGGTGGACCAGCCCCTAGAACCTCAAAGCCCTTCTGATGAGGGCCCAGAAGGCCCTGCCAGAGGGAGGAAGAGGCAATCGCACAATAGGGAGAGGAGACAGTACTCCATCGAAGAGGAACATGAAGATGAGGTGCTCGAATGGCTGAGGGAGAACGAGTACCGCTGGCGGAAGGGACACAGGCTCTATCGATACACCAAGCAGAAGCAGGAGGCTTGGAGAGAGAAGGCGGAGAGCCTGGGCTACACTTCGGAGGTCCTCCTCAGGTGGTGGAAGCACATGCACACCTGGTACGGGAAGTTGCACCTCAAGAAGTCTGGTCAAGCTCACCAACCGGAAGACCTACTTGATGGCCAAATGCAGCTTCTTGGAGGGTGAGGTCCGCCACCGAGGAGCAGCCCCTCTGTCAACCCTCTCTCTCAGGCAGCCCACAGAGAGCCAGTCCTCTTCTGGGCAAGAGTCAGCTCCTGTGTCCAGGCAGGTATCTGTGGAGCACCCCACGACAGAAACACCCCCGACAGCTGCACTCCCCGTGGCGGAGAGCGTGGAGGACCCCCTGATGCAGTTGGAGCAAGGAGAGGCCACTGACACCAGACACCAATCCACACCCACACCCAGCTCCACCTCCACAGAAAGCAGGCAGAGAGGCAGACCGGAGGGACAGAGCCAACTATCCTGCTGGAGATCAGAGACACCATCAAAACCAGCGTAGATCTCCTCTCTCAGCTGGTACACACCGACATATCATCCTCTAACAGAAAGCCCTTCCTCACCTACATCAACCAGACCCTCATGGACATGTCTGAATCCCAGTACCAGGTGATAAAGGAGAGGATCACAGGTCTTCTGCGCAACCCTCCAGGTCCAGCTGAACCTGCTCCGACCCAGTCCAGGTCTGCTCCTCCACCCCAGGTGATGTCACAGCCCTTCCAAGGCTTTCCACAGGCCCTCACCTACCAAGGCTACGGCTACCAGTAGTTCCAGCAGCACAGGCAGCCCTTCCCAGTTCAGGCACAGGTTCATTGTACACCACCTGGTGTACGCCACTGATGCCACCGATGCCACCAATGCCACCGATGCCACCGATGCCACAGATGCCACTGACGCCTCACCTCACTCAGCTGCAGACCAGACAGCCCCACTACACTCCTCCTTCCTCCACCCCACAGGCAAGCCCGGCCTCAGAACATCTGTCATTGGTCTTGGGACTGACACCCCATGTCATGGAGGAAGGGGCTCTCAACATCACAGGACTGAGCCAGCTCTCTGAGAGCTTCCTCCACACACCATCCCCTGTTGTCCTCTCGGGGCCAGGCACCCCAATGGCGCCTCAGACCAGCACTCCAGCAGCAGCCACCTCCACAGCACCTGGACCCTTCAACCCTGAGACAATGGGCACACCTCAGAGTGACTGAGAAGAGTGCCAGAGACTGGGTTGCTACCTGTTGACTTTTTCTTTGCTTGGGACACTTGACTTGGGTCATTTTGCTTTTACAGTTTGTTATTAATAAAGTTTATCTTTGCTTCACACACTTGGTTCAGTTCTTTGAGTAAATAAAGTCTTGATGGAAACTTTTAGAAATGGTTTAAGCCTTTGCATGCTTGTGGGATGGGTAAGGATAGCAGTGGGATGGGCAGGGATACCTGTGGGATGGGTAATAGCTGTGGGATGGATTAGGATAGCAGTGGGATAGATAAACCTCCAGTGCAAGCATAGTGGGACTGTATGGTCCACCCTCCCAGGTGCCACACCTATGGCCCTTTATTATCAATAACAATTTAATCATTCATCAACACATTTCAACATAAACACAACTCTTTATTAAATGCCCTGTTCATTGTAGGGCCACTCAACATACATGGCACAATCTCATCAGTGTGATGAGACAGGCTCAAGGAAGCATCCATTAAGCATCTACCATCCTGTCTTGCCACTCCACTGCTCCAGCTGAGGAGTTGCACCATTGTTTCAGGAGGTTGCGCTGCTTCTTCTCTTCACGTGAAGTTCTGTTGGGGCCTTGCACATCCACAGTATCTATCAGGTTTCGCCCTTGCCTCCATTCACCAGGCTCCATGTCCCCATTACCTTGTTGGTGGTCCATGAGCCTGTTCTGCAACACTGGGTAGCGGGTGCGCATGAGATTGTGCAGGATGCAGCAAGCTTCCATGATGTTCCTCACCATCTCTGGGCGATGCTGCATGGTGGTGAGAAGTACCTGGAACCTGTTGGCCAGGATGCCAAAGGCGTTCTCCACCACCCGCCTTGCCCTGGACAGCCTGTAGTTGAAGATCCTCTCTTCACGGGTGAGGCATCTGGAAGTGTAGGGCTTCATGAGGTAGGTTCTGAAGGAGAAGGCGTCATCCCCCACGATGAAGTAGGGCACATCTTGTGTGTTGTTGGGCAGGGGGTCTGGATCTGGAAAGCCCATGATGAGGTTGCGTTCCAGCCCCTCCTTGAGGTGACTGGCGTTGTATACCTGGGCATATCCTCCAGGTATTCTTCGATGATGGCCTGCACCACTTCTCTGACCACAATGCTGATGGTGTTGTGTGGCACCCTCCAGTCGTACTGCATGCTCCTGTACGTGGTCCCGGAGGTCAGGTGGCGCAGAGTCAGTGCCACCTTCAGCCCAGGGTCCATGCTGGACCAGAAGTTGGTGTTTGCCTTGGTCAACCTGGGTCTCAGCCGCTCCACAACTTCGTCAAACATGGCTGGCGGCATCCTCATGAAGTTCTGGAATGCATGAGAGACTTTGTTCCTCAGCTCCACCATCAGCTTGTTATACAGTCCGTACTCGGCTCTTCTCGCGATCCATCTTCGGACCCAGACACTTCTTGGACGCCTCCTTTTCTTCGTGTAGAACAGTTGAAAGAGCATGTAGATGGCTTCGCACTATTATAGAACGATGGCAGCTACCAAAAAGAGTGTGTGATGATCCATGGTGGAGATGACTGGATGCCGTGGAAGAGCAAGAGCCAGATGAAGGCTGAAGATGTCTGCACAGCAGGGCTGCTGGACTGAAAGTGAGATCCAGGTGATTTCTCCCCCTTTTTATTGGAAATATAGGTTTTCCGCTAGGAGTCCTTTTGCATCCTCTAGACATCCTGCAGATATCCTAAATATCCGAGATACGTCCCCTATACGAACGTTTTTTCCATTTTAATGCTTTATATGCGAGCTGCATCCGCTTTCATCCTTTCTACGTCTGTGCTACTAATACTTTGTGTCCATTCCGCGTCCGTTTCACTTCCTCCCTGTGTCAATTTTCCGCTGGAATGGATGCGAGTTGCACGGATGCGCAGCGGATGCCTAGCGGATATAGCGGATGCGTAACGGATGACGACGGATGTAGAACGGATGTTCCCCGTATGCGTTGCGGATGCAGAACGGACGCGTTGGATATATTTTCCGCTCAAAAGGTTTTGTGCAGCTCAAAACTTTTTGAGCAGATGGAATCTAGGTAGACAGATGCTGGACGGATAGAGAGGATGAAAAAAGTGAGTACAGAACGGATGCATCGCATTAACCAACGGATGGCAAGTGTTTCTCTCTGTTTTACATCCTCTTTCTATCTGTTGGTGCTGTGTGACAGGGGCTTAAGAATGTGCAGTTCCAACCCCTTTCCTATTGCAGAGCAGCTCAAGGCAGCAGCCCCCCCCCCCCCCCCGTGAGCCCTCTCCTTCCACAGAGAAAAGTAAAAGCAGTTTTAAATCTTTGCCCAAGTCAACAGCCCCACTCCCCCGTGACCCCCCCTCCTTCTGTAGAGAGGGACAGGAAGGAGCAATGCTGCTTAAGGCACAGAAATGAAAACAAGAGGAAAATGTTTTTATCATATTCCTCACTTTCATGTCCATTCCATCCACACCTGGGTCCTACTCCACATATGACCCTTCCTCTGATCCCCAGGGCCTCCTCTGCACATACATGCCACCATCTGATCCTTCACCATCTTGCCTTTAATTCATTTTTATTATGTTTAAAGTGTTCTTATGATTGTGGTATTGTTTTGATTGTTGTTGTATGCTACCCATTTTTTTTATTTTTTGCATCCTGGCTTTCTTAGCAACTATTCAGAAGCCAGACAATTCCTAGGCACACACAGTGTTAAAGGAGGAATTGTTTCCGTAAATCCCAACACCAAGGCCAGAGACGTAGCAGGAAAACAAACGATTAATCACAGATAAGAACTTTAAAAGTGAATTCCAACTCAAACAATCCAAAATCAAACTAAGAAATTCCGAGGAAGAAGCAAGGTCTTAGTTGATTTATGATCCTTGAGTTCATAAATAATTGGACTTGAAACAAGAGTCATAGTAACCCAAACTGACACTGAGGTTGCTTCTAGCAAGGGAAAACTGTTTGAATGTTAAATCCCCTGCCTGCTTAGCGTGTAAATCTGCTGTGAATCTTGCCTTAAGCCAGTTCTGGCCCACAAGGCCAGCCTAGAAATATGAAGGGACCGGCCCACAGTGCCTCTGTTGCCCAAAATGAGCAGTGGGGAGGTCGCACGAGCCCCCTCGCTGCCCATTTTTGGCCAGCAGAGTGCTGCAGGAGGCCATGGAGGCAAAAAAAGGGGCTGAGAGGGTCTCACAAGCCCCCAACTACGGCCCATTTTCAGCTGGCAGAGTGCTGCAGGAGGCGTCCATCCCATGTCTCTTCCTCCCCGCTACCCGGCCCACGGAGGAGAACTACAATGCTGATCCGGCCCTCAACGAAATCCAATTTGACACCCCTGCCTTAAGCTTTGCTGGTTAGTTCTGTGTCTTGCTGCTTGCTCAAAAGTCACACACTTCTGCAGGATACAGAGATGCTAGGAGAAATTGTTCTCTTTCTCTCTCCCTCTCTCCCTCTCTCTCTCTCTCTCTCTCTCTCTCTCTCTGTGTGTGTGTGTGTGTGTGTGTGTGATATGTATGTGTGTGTTGTGGTTAGCCAGCAGCAGGTGCGGATGGCTGAGGAGAGTGAGGACTCAGATGTGAGGCCAGGACCATTAAGGGGTGGACTGCTGCCTTCAGAGATTTTGGGGGCTGGCAGCAGCTATGAGGAGGTTCCTGAGGAGCTTGTGCCAAGCGCGCATGCACACAGGGTTGTTCGCAGGAAAGAGGAGTTGCAGCAGCACGGGGGACTCGGGAATAAGGTTGCAAGGTAATGGCCCCTCCTTCAAGCAGATAAAAGCCAGCTGTGAAGCAAATGTTCTTTGTAGGAAGCAAAGACGTTTTGAAACTCAGCCTCGTGGACATTACAGTATCTTAAGTTGGTATTTGAAGACTCTTGTGCTGTGAAATATTTCTTATCTGTTATTCTTGGCAGCCTCTCACAGTTTTGGCGAGGCTTGTGTTTTTGTTAGTTTGTAGCAGCCTTTTAACCAGGGATTCCTAAGAATCATTAAAAGGTTTCTGTTCCTTTTGGTTCATGTTTGTTTTATAGGGAAATTAAGATTTTATTGTTCTATTTGGGTCAGAACAGTATGTGTGTGTAAGGGTGAGGAGCAAGTGATTGCCTAAAACAACCTGGGTTGCAGTTGAACCCGACTCTGAAGGCATGACACATACCGAGTGAGATGGGCAATTGTATGAATGTTCTAAATAAAAAAATAACAAGTACTCCTCAACTTGCGACAGTTTCATTTAGTGACCGTTCAAAGTTACAATGGCAGAGAAAAAAAGTGATTCCTGACCGTTTGTCACACTTATGACTGTTGCATTGTATATAGCAGGAGTGTCCAACTCACGTCATCATGGCACCATCATGTGACATATCAGAACTTTCCACCCCCCTTTGTTAAACTGGGCCGGGGTGGGGCCAGCACAACTTGACACCTCTAGTATATAGTAAATCATATTAAATTGCAAAGAAAAATGTTTTAAAATAAGCCACCCAATCCAAGCTGGCAGCTCTTTCTTGTTCTGCAAGTATTGACTTCTTTGCCAGAGACAAATGTCACAATGTTGACACACTTTTCAGATGGGGGAATTCCCCAACCAGAGAAAGAGAGAATCGGTTAGGAAGGTCAGGGCCCTTTACTTTTAGCCAACTTTTAATCTAGACGAGTGTTTCTCAACCTTGCCTGATTTAAAATATGAGGACCAACACTCCCAGAATTCCGTGCTGACTGAGGAATTCTGGGTGTTGAAGTCCGCACATCTCAAAGGATCCAATGCTGAGAAACAGCGATCAAGAGTCTCATAATAGAGTCTTTAACAGATTAACAGAGTTGGAAGGGACCTTGTAGGTCAGCTAGTCCAACCCCCCCACTTCCCTCGCCCAAGCAGGAAACCCTTCACCATTTCTAACAGAGGGCAGCCCATCCATCAGGATGGAGTCTCATCCATCAATTAAAAAATAGAACTCAGCAGGGAGATGAGTAACAGCAGCGTTCCTCAAACCCCGGGCTGCAGATCTCTACCGTGCTGCGGCCCATTCAGAACCGGACTGCACAAGCAACGGGTGAGTTTCATGTGCACAAAACTCCATTCGTGTGAGGGGCGGGTACTTGCGCTCACACGCAAAACTCCATTCTCACAGAACCATGCCCTCTGCCCCCTTCCTGTGCCAGGCTCAGGGCTGGGCTGCTGGGGATTTGCAGGGGTTCAGGAGAGCCCCTAGCTAAGATTCTGTGCAGTTCGGAAAACCTCCAAAATCCCACTCCTAACTGGCCCCGTCCTCCTGCCCTCCCGCCCACCTCACCCCTCCCCTCCCAGGAGTTCCCACATGGCCTAGTTTGACAAGGCCAGAAATGGGCACATTTCTGGCTTCCTGAGAGCCTCTGGAGTCCGGGGAGGCCATTTTCACCCTCCTGGATTCTCGGGGAAAGCCTCAGGAGCCCGGGGAGGGCAAAAAAGCTCTACCGCCATGTTGCAGGAGACAGAATAGTCCACGCCCACTGTGGCCATGCCCACCCAGCAACTGGGCAGACAATCCTTTACTAAAATTCTTGAAGCCCACCCCTGGCCAGGCTGCCAAGCCGGAAAGGTTGGGGACTACCGAGTAACAAGACCTGATGTGTGTTGGGACCCTGGTTGCCTGTGCAACAGCAAAATAACTGAAAAGAGAGCCTGAATGAGACTAAAAGCTAGGTCACAAAAGAAGGAGTAAGCTTGAAAACGAGTTGGATCTGTCTAAGAAACTTTTCCCCAATGCATCTCTAAGGGAGAGGCAGCTGGGTGGTGGGTCAGAATGCTGGCAGTGCCCTCATTCTTAAGCCCATCTCCTTCTTGGTCACGTGATCCACAGTGGCTTGTGGGCAGCATGATCTGGCCTACTGTAGAGAGTAAGGAAGTTGATTTTGCATCGATGACTACCGATGGAGGGGGTCAAGCACGCCATCGGTCTCGAGCCCCTTCATGCCCACAAAAGATCCAAGTCCAGCCCACCTTGAATTCCATTGACTCTTAGCTACCACCAATGTGCCTTGATGGTTAGTAGTTCGGATTCTTATCGACAATATTAGTGAGCAATAAACCTGTATTCCAATCTGGGTTGGTCTCCGGGACCAGAGGTTTTTGTCTTCCGAGCTATCGGACTCGTGGTGGACAAACACTGCTGGTCCCCGATACCGACCCAGATTGGATCCCGCAACATTATCCTGGGACATGTCTATTCACCTTCAAACCTTTATTCATTTGAACCACCTTGTTTCCTTCTTTCTTTTTTTTGCAAAGGAAAATGGCCCTTATTGTAGGCCTCGGAGCCTTCACTTAAACCCTCTTCTTGATGAAGCTGGGAGTGGTGGTTTTGTTGTCCGATGGCTGAACTTCAAGGTTTCTGTTTCCTTATTTCTTGTGTTTGATACCTTGATGGAAATGTGGAAGAACCATTACCCAGGCAAAAGGGACTGAAATATTCTCAAGGCTAGAAAAATAAGCTAACATTCAGGTGAAACAGGAGGCAACGCTATCAGATTTGCAAGATTCTGTTATTGCACTGTTCTCAATAAAAGGAGATTTAACTTTCCTATGAAGTTGATTTCCTGGCTCTATCTAGCAGGGCTGACAGCGACCCACAATCATACAAAGGAATGTGCAGAGGGGCAACCTGATCTAACCCTCACACACTGCACACAGGCAATATGGATGCAGATACTCTTCTGAGCTCCTGGGGAGAAAATTCACAAATCCACATAAACACAACGAGAAATCACTTATTTCAGTACACCACATAAAATGCAAGTTCCATCTACAGCTGTAAAGCTGATATAAAGAAGGGCGAAGGAATTTCCATAATCTCTCTTATGGAATTTCCATAATTTCCATTTTCCCCTTCCCACTCCCTAGCACCTCAAAATACTAATCAAAACTTGGATTGTCACCCTTTTCAGATCATTGCATGTCAAAATTGTTTCTCTACTGAAGGAGCAGTGCAAATTCAAAGCAGAGTGATTTTTGCATACAATATTCCTTAAGACATCTCTAAAATATTGTAGTATTGTAGTAGAACTGCTACTTCCACTGGAGAGAGTTCCCAGCTTTAAGTCTCCTCTGAAATACTCCAGGTATGTTATACAATAAGATGCTCTTTCAAAACGACTGCCACAGTGGGTATATAATGCCAATTCTCAAACCACTATTTACTAGAAAGCCAAACACAATTTTGGGGCTGAATCCACTCACTGATTTATTTTTGAAGAATAGGGGTGTACATGAGGCTTCCAAGCATAGTTCAAAATACAGATTATTATTGGGCGGGGGGAGGAAAGTCCTTGAAAAGTAGGCTTCCTTCTTATTCATTTTTTAAAATTAAAAAAAAACCAATGTAATAAAATTAGGTAGTGCAGAGAATTTGGTAGATGCCAGGGAATGCATCAACATGTCCACAGTCACCTTAGTTGTTACTTAGGTTTTCTTTCTTTCTTTCTTTCTTTCTTTCTTTCTTTCTTTCTTTCTTTCTTTCTTTCTTTCTTTCTTTCTTTCTTTCTCTCTCTCTCTCTTTCTTTCTTCTTCTTGTCCTCCTCCTCCTCCTTCTCTCTCCTTCTCTTTCTCTCTCCTCCTCCCCCCCCCTCCTCCTCCCCTTCTCTTCCCCTTTCTTCCAGTATCATGCAGTCACATCTGTGGACATCTTTCTTCACTTTATTCCCCAAAACAACCCTGTAATGTAGGTCCAGCTGAAAAAAATACCTCAGCTCCATATTTCTGAATGAGTCTCCTTAACTGAAGTAGACCTGATCCTATTTTTCTCCAGCCCTTGATCCACAACTACAACTACCAGATATGAACCTTTGTTGCCTCTTCAGCCATGAAATACCAAACAATGGCCAAAGGGCATTGAACAACATGGAATATTGTAGAAAAGGAAATTCACATCTGGGACCTTTTGCTTCAACTTTTTTAAAAAAAAAACATGAAAGTAAACCCTTTCAGCATGCAACAATGCATTTAAGGAGGAGAGAAGTGAACCTTTTGCATCTCTAGCCAAAAAGATTAGCAGTCTATAAACAGGGGCATAGTGTAAAGTTTTGGGCAAATTTGCAACGGGGTCTGGAATATCACACCTTACCTGCAGAAAACAATCCCGGGAAGAGGAGAAGGTAGACATATGAGCCAAAGCACTGCATTCCTGCTCCTTTTCTCTTGTGTTGCAACAGGTGGAATGCAATTCTATGCGATCGTACTTATAAAAATTTTGGCCTTCTTCCCATCATGTGATGGACTGGCCCCTCCCTGAGAAAGCAGCTGAGTTGTGGGAAATGGTAAACTAAATTGATTGATACACATCTCAGATGACAAAGGGTCAGCCAAATCTGGCTTATTTGAAAAGGATTCAAAATTCAAAAAGGCTGAGGTCAGGCAGACATTTGAACCTTTAAAACTACAAACTCCACTTTTCGTTGGCCTTTACGCAGTTCGGCCAGGCTAGGCAAACCTCGCAGGCACTTTTCCCCACACTCAAATCTTGTTTTAATGCTCCTGCAAAATCTTCACCTGTGGCTGGTTTCCTTGGTGCGATGACACAGGTCAAAAGCAGGGGGAACCGCCATTATTTTTCTGCATTTTTTTAAAATTAAAAAAAAATAAGATTTTTACAAACCAGATAAGAGACTTCTATCAAAAGTAAAGAATGTAAAAAAAGTAAAGAATGCATAAGTGCACCAAGGTGCTTACCGTCCCTTTCCTATTGTTTCTTTTATTTTTTTAAATTTTTTCTTATATGTATCCATGTATTCATGACTATGTTTTTACTTATAACTATCATCTTGAAAGCAATTGACAAAATAAATAAATAAAAAATAATAAAATGTTGTTTTTCTTCTCTTATGTACAGGCAGTGTTCACAGATAATCAGAGTTGGAAGGGACCTTGTAAGTCATCTAGTCCATGGGTCACCAAGCTTTTGGACCTCAGGGACCACCAAACTCATAGTTTTAAATCCTGCAGACCCACTAATATGAATTTTTATTGACGGTGGCTTGCTGACGTTGGTGGGAAAGTCGGTCCCATATTCCAGAGCTGCAGTAGTCACAAAACTGGCCCTTTGGTCATCCTGGAGCAGCTGCTCCTCCACCTGGGTGCACCGGCCTACCATGGACTGGAGGAGCTGCTCTGGGATGACCAAAAGGCCAGTCCTGTGACTACTGTAGCTCTGGAATATGGGACCAACTTTCCCACCAACATCAGCAAGCCTTCCCAGGGTGGATTTCTCTCCCCTGCCGCTGGTCTTAACTTCCAGTTCCAGCTTGCGTGGCTCTACTCAAGGTAAGATTTGCACTCGGCTGAAGGGTGGGGGCCAGTGGGTGGGCAGGCCATGTGGGCGGTGTAGCCTTGTGTTCCTGGCAGCCTGGATTAATTGCTTTTGGGGGGGAACATTTCTCTGTGGACCACCAAAATTTTCTCATGGACCATCAGTGGTCCCCAGCCCACCAGTTGGCGAACACTGATCTAGTTCAACCCTCTCCCCCAAGCAGGAGACCTACACCAATGATGGCTTTTCAGCACCGAGTCCCTAAAGCACACGCATGCATCTCCAAAATGCAATACATGCATGGCCCTGTGCATGCGCACACTCCATGCATGTTCCCCTGTCCCCCACACATGTGTGTATACCCCCTGCACATGTGTGAGCATTCCCGCCCCTGCGCACCACCCCTGCACATGCAACCTACCCCCCTGCACATGTGCATGCATTCCCCTGCATGCAACCTGGCCACGCATGCACCCCATCCCCCCGTGCATATATGACAGTGACCCAAAGACCAGCTGGCCGGTGGGAGGCACATGCATGTATGTGCGGTGCAGCTGAGCTGGGACGACAGCTCGCATGTCCACAGAGACATCACGGCCCTACACCATTTCTGACAAATGGCAGTCCAATCTCTTCTTGAAAGTCTCAAGTGAGTGCTTGCCTTATCGTCACAATTGGGAGCAGAATTTCCATTGTTAAGCAAGGCAGTTGTTCAGTGAATCGCGACCACCTAGCCATGCCCACATAGCCACATGACCACCCGATCACATGACTACTTAGCCACGCCCACCCAGCCAGTCATTAGGGCAGAGAGCCCCTTGCTAAAAAATGTGAAGCCCACCCCTGGGTCTAACCACTCAATGTGACCCAAGGCCTGGCAGACAGGAGACAGAATAACTAAGTTGGAAGGGACCTTGGAGACCTTCTAGTCCAACCCCTCGCTCAAGCTGGAGGCTCTATAATATCATTTTTAGATAAATGCCTGTCCAGTCTCTTCTCAAAAGCCTCCAATGATGGAACACCTACAATTTCTGAAGGCAAGGCCTTCCGCTGATTGATTATTCTGTCAGGAAATTTCTCCTTAGTTCCAAGTTGTTTCTCTTCTTGATTAGTTTCCATTCACTCTTTCTTGTCTTGTTTTTCTGGTGCTTTGGAAAATAGCTGGACTCCCCTCTTCTTTGTGGCAGCCCCTCAAATACTGGAACACTGCTATCCTGTCACCCCTAGTCCTCCTTTTCACTAGACTAGAGCCCCTTTGCTACAGCTATTTGTTGTAGAGTTTACTCTTCTAAGCCCTCATTAGCTTGATGTTGGGCAGCAGCCACACTCAAGTTAAGGTTTGCAAAATAATCCTGTTACAAAAGATTTCTGATAGAAATCTTTCTACAAACAAAAATCAGCAGTTTCTTGTTTATCAACTACTTATGGTAACAACCCTCTGAAACAGACTGCCAAACCAAACATTCTTTCTTTTCACAAGAGTGTATTAAGTTTAACAAGAACGAAAGAAAGAAAGAAAGAAAGAAAGAGAGAGAGAGAGAGAGAGAGAGAGAGAGAGAGAGAGAGAGAGAGAGAGAGAGAAAGAAAGAAGAAAGAAAGAAAGAAAGAAAGAAAGAAAGAAAGAAAGAAAGAAAG
>BLBF01000066.1:5864821-5963027 GCA_015471245.1 Laticauda colubrina
TTACTGCCAGTTCTGTGGGTGTGGCTTGGTGGGTGTGGCCGGGGAAGGATATGTAAAACCTCCAATCAAAAGTCGGTTCTCTGAACTATTCAAAATTTCTGCTACCGGTTCTCCAGAACTGCTCAGAATCTGCTGAATACTACCTCTGATTTATACCGTCACTTGGGCCTTGCCCTACAGCTTCCTGTTCCTGTGCAAGAAATGTATCCTATTGGTTGTCAGACTCCCAGGGGGCTATGTAAGGGTCCAGCTAACCTTGTAGGCTGCCTGCATCGCAGGCTTGGTTGAATCTTCCTGGGTGATGAGGTAATGAAGAGGGTTGTGTTCTGAAAGGGTGTTCATTCTTCGGGGGGGGGGGGTGCTCAGTTTTTTCACTGCTCTCAGGTGCCCTGTATTCTTTTTTGTGGCAGCCCCTCAGATGTTCTCCTATCAGTAGCGGGCTTCTACCAGTTTCACAACCGGTTTGGTGAGCATGTGCTACCAAACTTACTTTCCACTACAACACCGGTGAGTAAAACAGCTGAGGCACAGTAATCCTCGGTGCCACGCCTAAGCTGAGCTTCAAAACTGCAGAAATAAAGGACAGACTAGAGCAGGGGCAGGTGGGCAGGGCCAACCGATCACCGGAGCAAAGGGTTCACCCGAACCTGTGTGAACTCTGAACAGCCCACCCAATGGTGGGATTCAAATTTTTTTACAATTGGTTCTGTGGGCGTGGCTTGGTGGGCGTGACAGGAGCGGGATACTGTATAATCTCCAGTCAGAGGTGGGATTTGCCGTTTCTCCAAACTACTCAAAATTTCTGTTACCAGTTCTCTAGAACTGGTCAGAACTGGCTGAATATAACCTCTGAGCCCACCCCTGACTCCTATTTTATCACCTTTTGTCCTTCTCTTTGTTAGGCTACACATACCCAATTCCAGCAACTGTTCTTCATATGTTTCCCCGATTCCTGTTCGGGGATTCCCCAATCCCCAAATCATCTTTGTTGTTCTTCTCTGCACTCTTTCTAGAGTCTCCACATCTTTTTCACAACATGGCAACCAAAACTGGATGTGGTATTCCAAATGTGGCCTTACCAAGGCGTTATAATGTGATATTAACACTTCCCTTGATCTTGATTCCATTCCTCTGTTTATGCAGCCTAGAACTGCGTTGGCTTTTTTGGCTGCTGCTGCATGTTGCTGGCTCATATTTAAGTGACTATCCACTCGGATAGTCAAGAACCCTCTCACAGTTACGACTATTGAGCAAGATACCACATATACGGTTCCTATGCATTTTGTTTTTCTTGCCTGAATGTCGGCCCTTACTTTTTTTTTTTTTTTTAAGTTTTATTGATTTTTAAGGGCAAACAAAAACAAACAAAACATAAAAACATCCAGCTTTCTTCCATAAGTATACAAACAGTGTGTCGGTTGGTTTACAAATTTTTTGTGAATTGATTTCATAGTCTCAATTACAGTTAGATTACATAATAACTCATATTATCAAAAATTGAATATCCTAGTATTATTATTAATCAATCATTTGACTATAATTTTATTCATTCATACTTTGCGAGATCGCTATTCTTAGTTTATTTTATAACAATTCATATAGTCCTTCCAAATCTATCTTAAAAACATTTTATATATGTAATAATAATAATAAAAAAAGAAATACATCTTTATGTATTCATTATTTTCTATAATTCTACATATTCTATTACTATATTTTATTGTCTAACCATTGATAGAAAAGGTCCCAAATTTTGTAATATTGTTTATCCTCTTGTTCTCTAATTTCAAATGTCAGTCTACTCATTTCAGCACATTCCAGTATTTTCTTAATAATTTCCTCCTGCAATGGTATTTTCTCATTTTTCCAATTTTTAGCAAATACAATCCTAGCTGCTGTTAATACATTTACAATCAAATATTTTAAATCTTTGCTGTATGTATCAGGTAGAATTCCCAATAAAAATATCTCTGGTTTTCAATCGATATGCTTTTTAATCATTTTCTCCAACCACATGTGGATTTTAGTCCAATATTTTTTTGCATCTGCGCAAGTCCACCACATATGGTAATATGAGCCAGATATCTGATGACATTTCCAACATCTTTTGGATTTATTCTTGAACATTCTTGCTCTTCTTGTCAGGGGAAAATGCCACCTGTAAAACTTCTTATACAGATTTTCTTTAAATGCTGTTGGCATTGTCATTTTATAATTTTGAAACCACATTTTTTGCCATTTCTCTAGATCAATCCCATATCCAAAATTCTTCCCCCAAACAATCATAGTTTCTTTAACTTGTTCTTCTTCTAGTTTAATTTCTAATAAATATCCATACAATTTTTTAATCACCTTTTCATCAGTACCTATCAAAATTTTATCTAAATCAGTCAATTTATTATAGAAACCTTCTGTTTTGAAGTCTTTTTCATACCTTGAATGTATTTGCGCGTAAGAAAACCAATTCATCTTTATACCTTGTTCCTCTAGTTTTTGCATCGATTTAAGTTCACCCTTTTCATTCCAAATTTCCCCATATTTAACTGTTTGTTCCTTCTTATATGTTATAGGATTAAAAAAATGCTTCAATAGTCGATAACCAGACTGGTATTTTCAGATAACATTGTTTTTTAATCTTCTCCCAATTTAACCACAGAGACTCCCATACATGATGTCTTCTAAAATAACCCTGTATTTTAGTTCCCTTATACCATAAAAAGGCATGCCACCCCAACAACAAATCATGTCCTTCTCATGTCAACAATCTAGTATTTCTTAATGTTATCCATTCCTTAACCCATGTCAAGTTTGTAGCTTGGTAGTACAACTCCCAATTAGGCAGACCAAATCCTCCTCTAATTCTAGCATCTTGTAAGATTTTTTACTTTATTCTCGCTTTCTTACCTTGCCACATATATTTCAACACAATTTTGTTTAAATCTGCAAAGTGGTCCTTTCCAAGCCTAATTGGTATTGTTTGAAACAAGTATAGAATTCTGGGTAAAATATTCATTTTGATTGTTGAAATTCTCCCTATTAGTGACAATTGTAGGTTTTCCCATTTCGTTAAGTCTAGTGCTATCTGTTGTTTAAGTTGTCAAGTGAAGAATTTAGTCTGTGGCAAAACCGAAATCCTATGGGTCTATAAAACAAACACCCCTTGTCGGCATCTCATAGAAACTGTGAAAGTGATGCAACTCCAGGTATTTCTTGTAAATCATATGATTGCATCACAGTGAACATTTCCTCATTTGTCTCCCTGCTTATGATCCACCTCCTCTCATCTCTTCCCAAGAAATGAATTGTAATACTGAGGTTGACTCCAAATTAGGCAATTCTTAGATCCTGGCAAGGACCCAGTGGTGGCCGTGACCTGAACACTTTCTGTACTTGGATAACACTTTGTGTACTTGGACTCAGTGGTGGCCGTGACCTGAACACTTTGTGTACTTGGATAATGATTTATCCAACCTCTGTTCATTATACGATTTCCTGATAGTCTCGGGGCAAGCATTTTGAAGTCCCTCCTCTCCTGTACTGAGATATTATTTGACTCTAGAAAAACTGTAATAGCAAAAAGGTAAACAGTTCAGTCATTGCCATGCCATAACAGGTGGTCCTCGACTTATGACAACTGTGCCCAAAATTTTTGTTGCTAAGCGAGACAGTTAAGGGAACTTTAATCCCATTTTGAAAAATACTTACCAATGAGTTTGACAGAAGGGCCTTTTTCAGAGAAAGGATGGACCATGGAATCACCTGCCACATCTCGAAAGGACATGCAGAAAATGCCTCAGCCATTAAATATACTGCTCATACCTGATCAATCCTCAACTTATAACTGTTTGTTTAGTGACTGTTCAAAATTACGATGGCATTGAAAAAGTGGTTGTTCACAGTTATGACCATTGTAGCATCCTCATGGTCACATGGTCAAAATTCAGACCTTGGCAATTGACTCCTATTTATGATATGTCCACAGGGGTCATGTGATCACCTTTGGCAAACACCTGGCAAGCAGTGGGGGAGCCAGTTTGATTTAACAACTGCGGTGATTCACTTAACAACTGTGGAAAGAAAGGTTGTGAAATAGGGCAAAATTCACTTTATCAAAGTCTCCCTTAGCCACAGAAATTTTGGGCTCAGTTGTGGTCGTAAGTCGAGAATTGTATTGTATTGTATTGTATTGTATTGTATTGTATTGTATTGTATTGTATTGTATTGTATTGTATTGTATTGTATTGTATCGTCCTTTATCTGAATTAGATGCTACATTTTATTCTATCTTTTGATATTGTCATAAGTCTAATAAGTGAATAAACTACTGTTGATATCTACAGAGGGCTCAGAGTCCCCAAGCAGTCATCATCTTGATTTTTTTTCTGCATAGAAACTAAACCCAACCATTCCAACATAGGAGATAAAAGCAAAGGATAACACATATCACATTTATTGTTTTGTTCATACAGTTACATCAGACGTAGCCATTGTTAACACAGACTTTACTTGGCAAGGTTCAAAGAGAATGATTTCTATTTACACAGAGCATCTGGGAAGAGAATGTGTCTAGATGAACTCCAGGTCCTCTTTAGCCAGCTCTTTTTTAAGCCACGGAATAACTTTGAAGAGGTTGAGGTGGTAATCCCTGGCATAGGAGGGTTTGTGCCTCTGGAATTTGTCGGGTTCTTCACATACCGTAATGTGACGACCGCAGACATCAGTCACACCCCAGCTAATGACACCAACCTATAGAAGGTAGAGATAGAAAAATGTGAGAAACTCAATCCTGGGATCTCACAGCTTTCATTGAAGGAAAACCAACGTCAGATAAAGGAAGGAAGAAAAAAAGAAACCTCTTATGTGAAGTTCCTGACCAGTTCTGGAGAACCAATAGCGGAAATTTTGACTAGTTCAGAGAACCGGCAAATCCCACCTCTGACTGGCCCCTCCTCCATCTATTCTCTGCCTCCCATTGAGTCCCAGCTGATTGGCTGGGTCTTCTTTGGTTGCCCTGCACAGGAGAACGGAGCTGGAAAGCAGGTTAATGGGGTGGGGAGGGAATGGGGATTTTGCAGTCACCTTCCCCCAGGAGTGGGTAGAGAATTACAGATTTTTACAGTATCCTTCCCCTGCCATGCCCACCAAGCCAAGCCACGCCCACAGAACCAGTCGTAAAAAGATTTGAATCCCACCATTCTGATGAAATTATTGAAAATAAATGAACATCTCCATTCCACCTGAAGACATGCAGCCAATTTACAAATGGCAGAAAAATAATATGTCAGGGGGTGTCAAACTGAATTTCATTGAGGGCGCATCAGGGCTGTGGTTGACCTCAGGGGGGCTGGGCAGGTGTGGCTGACTGGATGGCTGTGGCTATCTGGGTAGGTGTGGCCAACTTGATGCCACTCTCCAAACTGCTGGCATGTTTCCTTTCCACACTGTGTAGACCGGGCCGAAGCTACGGTGGCCTGATCATTCCTCCTCGCATTGGATAGACCAGGACAGCCCCACAGGCTGCATCGGACTACATTGTGGGCCACATCTGGCCTGTGGGCCTTGAGTTTGATATCCAGGTAATGTGTCTATGGAGATTCTCAGTCATCCAGGTTGTCACAAAGGTGCTTTTTTCCCCAAGAGACAACTGGACTTTGTTTTTTTTCTTGAAGACGTTTCACTTCTCATCCAAGAAGCTTCTTCAATTCATTTCTGTTCAATTCAAGAAGAGAGAAAACTTCTTGGATAGAGAAGCAAAACGTCTTTAAGGAAAAACAAAGAAAGTCCAGTTGCCTCTTGAAAAATCACCTTTGGGACAGAAAAATGATAAGAGTTTCATCCCGGCAGTGATCTGAAGCTGACAGGTTTAATTGGGGCCATTCACACACACCTGCTGTCGTCTAGCAGTTCCCGTGAAATAACCACTCACCTGAATATAACGCAACTTTTTCTGAATGATGAGAGGACCGCCAGAATCACCTGCAAGGCAAAAGGAATAGAATAGAATATAGCTTTATTATGGTCTTACACCAGCAATAGATATCACTATTTACAATATATTAAAAATGTACTGACACATTATAATACATTAATAGTGGATAAAAACATCCCTGTTAAGAAAATACATGTTCTCAAACAGTTAGGGTCACTCCCCTAGTTTATATGAGTGGAGAGCCAATAGGTATGTGTGTAAATATCATTTCCCAAAGATTGTTTTATCTCCAAAAATTGGCACAAATTGACAGCTATAATTCTGTGACCAATTTTTTTTCTTGTAGACATGCAGCAACACAGAATTTTGCCACTGCACCCATAATAGCCAGGTTTGAGTTCTGGAGGAGAAAGCCTACATAAAAATTGTCTGCCCTCCCTGGCAATCTCTTTAGTAAGGGGAGAATATGCAATGACCTATAAACTCTGTATAACTCACAGTACAGTAAAACGTGAGATAACTTCAACTTCTCCTTTACCACATATACATACCCGTTCTGCTGTTGGTGAGGCAAAAGGAAAAGGGATTTAATCAAGGGACTGAGTTGTGTATGCAGAGATCAAATCTATATAACGCACAGGAATCCAACTATGGGAAAAATTCAGACAGGCATCAACATGTATTCAAATGAGTGGCATGGTGGCCTAGAGGTGGAGCTCTCGCCTCACAATCAAGAGGCTGTGAGTTTGATCCTAGGTAGAGGCAGGCATTTCTCTCTCTGGGCACAATGAGAATATTTCTGCGAAACAAAACTCCGCATTGGCGACAGGAAGGTCATCCGGCTAGTAAACACTCTGCTAGTTCCATTCAGTTGCCCAGACTCCACCCCACAAGAGATTATGGGGTCGTTAAAAGGAGATGTTGATCAACATGCATCCAAATGTAGACGTGATTCAGTGATGTAAAAACTAGAGGAAGAGGGTGTATTAGAGAAGGGGTTGGGAACTATGGCCCCTTTATGACCTGTGCGCTTCAACTCCTAGAATTCCTGAGCCAGCCATGCAATTCTGGGAATTGAAGCCCACAGGTCATAAAATTGTAGTCCACAGGTCATAAAGGGGCCATCGTTCCCAACCCCTTCTCTAATACACCCTCTTCCTCTAGTTTTTACATCAGCTGCCATGAACCTTTGGAGGTAACTTGGTTTAGAGAGGCCTTAAAGGGTTAGGAAACCAGGAAACAACAGAGAGTACCATTATTCAGCTCACCTTTGCATGTATTGGGGTCCAGCACAGGGTCCTGCCCCCCCGTGCATAGAAAGTTATCAGTCACTACGTCTTTAATATTGGTAACATTTTTGTAGAATTTGGCATTCTGAGCATCTTGTTCACAGGCCATTTTCTGAAAATAGAAAATGGAAATAGAGAAAATTGGACATATCACTAAAGATGGTCATTAAGAGACATTACATCGTCATTACATTTAGCCATAGTTCATTGAAGTGGGGATTGTTTGAATGCAGTCTTTAATAAGTCCCAGTTTAGGGTAAGTCTCCACTCATGACATCAGTGCAACCATCTTTCCACTGTCTCCACTTTCCTGTTTTCAACAGATGTTGCAAGCTGCCCCATATTCTCTATTCAGCTTATCCAAATAACAGTTATCGTGTTTTCCCCAAAATAAGACCCTGTCTTACAATTTTTTGCCACCAAAAAAGGCACCAGGTCATATTTTCGAGGATGTCATCCATGACTATCCTCACTTGCGCACTTCACCCCCAGCCTCCTTTTTGCTATCAGAGGCCTTCAGGAACTTATTCTTCTGCAGCTGGCAAAGCTTTCCTGAAGGCCTTTGCAGTGGATAACAGAGCTTCAGATCGATCTGGAGCTTTGTTATCAGCTCCAGAGGCCTTCAGGAAGAAATGGGCTGGCAAGGCTGGTGTCAGGGTGTGCAAGGCCTGGCTACAACTGTCCAAAGGTAAATAGTAGGGCAGCTTCACCCCCTCTCCCCCACCCTAGCTTAATTTTTATCTGTCTACTCTGGAGTGGGCGGGATCTTAATTAGGGCTTATTTTGGGGGTAGGAATTATATTGGGCACACATGTAAAAATCAAACTTGGACTTATTTTCAAGGTAGGTCATATTTTCAGGGAAACAGGGTAATATGCCTGAGTGACAGCTACATTAAAATCCTGATCCATCAAAGCCTAATTTTCAGCTCTGAAGAATTTGGAGAAATTATAAAGGGATGTTCTATAATTCAGCCCATTTGGGACAGATTTACCATTTTAGTTAGAAATAGGTTTGTACTTTTTTTTTAGAATTTTTTTTAGAAAACAATAGAATAGAATTTTTTCTTGGACAAGTCAAATTAGTGTGTCTATTAGGAATAGTGGTGGTGGTGGGGAATCCTTACGATTTAGCAATGTGGTATAATCCAACAAAAGGAGTCTCAAGAAAAGATGTAAAAAAAGGGTCAGCTCTAATCACAGCAATGTGATTGTCATTTGACTTTTTTGATTCCCTTCCCAGGAAATAGTTATCCTCAGACAAGATAAAATCTTCATCATTATTTGATCCCTGGTTTATTTGACCCCCATCATTATTTGACCCCAAGGGCTCCAGGTACCCCTTGAAGGGAATATGTTTTTTTTCCCTTATAAGAGAGTTTGCCCATAAAAATATAGACATCCTCTAAAACAGTGGTTGCCAACCAGTGAGCCGGGGACCATTGATGGTCCGCAACAAAATTTTGGTGGTCCACAGAGAAATGTCACCCCCCCAAAGCAATTAACCCAGGTTGAACAGTAACACAAGGCTGCACCGCCCACATGGCCCGTGGGAACACAAGGCTTGCATCACTTGCATTGAGAACAACATGAGGTAGTGAGGGGAGGGGAGAAAGGGCAGAGGGGGTGAACTTGCCCCACTTCTTTCCGCTTCTTTCTTTTTCTGCTTTTGGCTGCACACAAGGAAAGAAACAAAAGTCTTTCTTTCTCTCCCCCAAACCCCACCAGAAACAAGTCTTTGGGACCCTGCAAGGCAACCTGCTCCAAGAGGCTGTGCCAGCAAAGACTCATTTCTGGCAGAGTTTGGGGGAGAGAAAGAAAGACTTCTGCTGCTTCTGCTGCTTTCCTTGCATGAAGCCAAAAGTCTCTCTCTCTCTCTCTCCTCCTGAGAATGGAGCTGGAGATAGTATCCTGCGATTCCAAATAAAGATCGATCGATTGGTAGGAAAACAGGGTGGGGAATTTTCCTGCAGACATTTTTTTCCCAGGGTCTCTGCTGCTACAGAGACCCTGGGAAAACATCAGCAAGCCACTGTCAGTCAAAATTCATATTAGTGGTCCGCGGGATTTAAAATTATGAGTTTGGTGGTCCCTGAGGTCCAAAAGGTTGGTGACCCCTGCTCTAAAATCAAGGTCAGGATTTTTTCTTTCTTCAGAACTCTTTTATCTATATACAAGATTCAATCACCATTGAAACTGATACAATAATCCAGGGTAGACCCTGGAAATAGATGTTATCTTAACTTGATAATTATTTCAATCCAGAAACACATTGGAAGACATTTATTTGAGATTTTATTCAGGAGTGTGTGTGTGTGTGTAAATATGCCCTGGCTATTAGCTGCCAGGGTCATGTATGCAAAACAAAGTCATATAAATTCTCCACATTTATTATTAATTTAATGTATTCAATTGAGGCATTGGCTGACTCCAAAGAAAAGGAAGGAAGGAAGGAAGGAAAAGAAAGAAAGAAAGAAAGAAAGGAAAGAAGGGGGAAGGAAGAAAGGAAAAGGAGGGAAGAAGGAAGGAAAGGAAGGAAGAAAGAAGAAAAGATCTAATATATTGGAGTCTCAGATTTAGATTTGACTTAAGAAAGCCTCACTCCACCTAATCTTGTTAGGCTTTCTTGCTCAAAGATCTTACCTTTTCACTATTCTTGACTTGAACATGTTTGCGAACTAGCCCAGGGGGGTCTTGGCCTTCGTACTTACAGTCGCTTACAAAAAAAGAACGAATATTTCCCACAGGTAGCAGCTCATTCTCTGTTAAACCAAACAATACAAAAAGAGCTTAGTGAAAAACATCAAGTGAGAAGAATAAAGGAATAGTGAAGATGCTGGAAGAATCAGCAATCCCATAGACCAGCGATGGCCAATGTTTCAAGCAAGTCTGCCTCAAGTGCAATTCATTCATGTACGAGATCGAATCAATCTAGGATACAGTGCAACATGTCCCCATTTATCTGTACTTATTTCCTTTGTTCATGTTTATGTTCATACCTATACTTGTTTTTTTGTACATGTTTGACAAGCAAATAAATAAATAAATGTTGCAAGAGGGATGCTAAGAAATTCAGAGAACAGGTTCAAAGGAGAGCCATAAAGGAATTCTGGGAGTTGAAGTCCACAAAACTTGCCAAGTCTGAGAAATGTTACTTTGGGAGATTTGGTGCCTAGTGTCCTTCTGTCCCATGTTGGTTACTTTTAAAACACAAACAATCCTCATACCATGGTCCTGGCACGTGGTTGTTGCAAGGGATTTCCTCAGAGCTCGGGTTGTTCCTTGTGTACATGGTAAACAAATTGGCCTGTTTGGGGAGAACACAGAACATAGAATAATGGAAGGGACCCCGGGGGTCATTTAGTCCAACCCCCTGCTTGAGCAGAAGTCTCTATATCAGGAGTTCCCAACCCCCAGTCCATGGACCGGCACTGGTCTGCAGCATGCCAACAACTGGATCATGGTTACAAGTGAAGCCCCATCTGTAGAATGCAGGCAGCACACAAAACCACACCCCCTCCAGTCTGTGAAAAAACCTTTCTCCACAGAAGTGTCCTTGGTGCCCAGAGGTGGTATTCAGCAGGTTCTGACCAGTTCTGGAGAACCGTTATGGAAATTTTGAGGAGTTCAGAGAACTGGCAAATACCACCTCTGACTGGAGATTTTACAATATCCTTCCCCTGCCACGCCCATCAAGCCAAGCCCACAGAACTGGTAGTAAAAAAATTGAAACTCCACCATTGCTGGTGCCCAAAAAGTTGGGGGATGCTGCCCTATATCATTTCAGACAGATGGTCGTCCAGTCTCTTTTTGAAAGCCTTCATTGATGAAGCACCTTCCACTTCCGAAGGCAATCAAAGAGTGTAAGGAGACATCAATTGAGCCTCATTATGACACTTGAGTTTCTACCCAGATCTTTTTAAAAAGAATTATTCTTCCCTGGGCATGATAACTATTTTATGTATAACTTCTTTTCAAACTAAAATAAAGCAGGAAGATCTGGGCACAATGCAGTGGTGGGATTCAAATAATTTAACATCCAGTTCTCTGCCCTAGTGATCGGCTGGGTAGGTGTGGCTGGGTGGTCATGGCCAGAGGGTGGACTTCAAAAATTTTAGCAAACGGTTCTCTGCCTGGTTGCTGGGTGGGCGTGGCCATGGTGGGTGTGGCCTAGTCAGCCTACTGCACCATGGCGAGCGGATGGCATTTTTGCCCTCCCCGGGCTCTGGAGGTTTTCTGGAAACTGGAAACGGGCCCATTTCCAGCCTCCTGAACTTCTGAGAGGCCCCTTTTACACCCTCCCTGAGCCTCCACGCATACCCTGCACTTACCTGCCTTCAAGACAGGCTACATGGGGACTCCTGGGAGGGATGGGACAGAGTGGACAAGGCCAGCCAGGAATGGGATTTGGGGGTTCTTTGAATTACACAGAATCTGAGCTGGGGCTCTCCTGAACCCCTGCAAACCACCAGCAACCCACCCCTGGTCATGGCCAACTTGACATCACTCACGTCAAGAGGCACCTCATCTTGTTCGGCCTCTCCTTGCCTCTCGCCTCCCAGCCACTCCTCGCCTTGCCCAGCCTTTGCTTGCTGGGTGCCTCATTTCGCCCGGCCTCTCGCCTGGCCTTTGAAATAAGCACAAAATGGAAGGCTTCCATCCTAGAAAATAAGTCCAATCAACGTCTCTCTCTCCACCAAAACAGGGTGGCCCATCTTCACATCTTTCAAGTGCAGCCTCTCTTCCAAACGATCCTGTGTATAAGATGAGCAATGCACACCGAACTGATCCGGAGGAGGAGGAGGAGGGGGAGGATTTCAGCTACCTGGGTGGGTATGAGTTATCCGTTGGGCACAACTGCACACTGCAACAAGCAGCACCCTGACCTGAGTGTGGGAGTGCCTGGTGACCGAAAGGGATTCACAACCTCGAAGGGTAAAAGCAACTTAGCAGTTTCTTTGCCTCCAGGCACTTTGCCACTGTTATGTATGGAACTTGGTAGGCTCCAAGTTCCCTATTCTGATTGGCCGAAAAGGCCGTTCTCGGATTGGCCATTAGAGAGCGGCTTGGGCTCTCGTTCCATTACCATTGCTTACTGAGTTGAACAAAGAGTTTGTTGTTGGAACCCGGTCTCGTGCAACTTCTTTCCGGACAGAACACTGTCACTGAAGGTGGGATCATCGTAGAAGAGCGAGACCGAAGCACGCGGCGATCTGAACTGAGCGAGAGATGGCCGGTAACAACGCGCCGCCCGCACCATTCAATCCTGATGAGGAGGATTGGGAGACGTATATCGATCGCTTTCGTATGTTTTTGGAGAGCAACGAACTGCAAGAAATATCTGACCAAAGGAAGAGGGCTGTCTTCCTTACACACTGCGGGCCAGCCGTCTTTAAAATGGCGAAGGCACTGGCTAAACCAAGAGATGTGAAACAGATGCCTTGGCCCAAGCTGAACAGAATGCTCCGAGCACACTATGCACCTGTGGTCTCCAACTTGATAAAAAGACACGAGTTCTACAAGAGAGACCAGAAGGAAGATGAAACTGTCGGAGATTTTGTAGCAGCCCTGAGACACATCGGAGGAGCCTGCGAGTTCCAGAACATGGATGAGGCCATGAGGGACCACATGGTCCTCGGGTTGAAGGGCACTACACTTCAGAGTAAGCTGCTGAATAGACTAAACATAACCGTGGCCGAGGCTATTGAAGAAGCAACCGCCGCCGAAGCAGCAAAGAAGTCATCAGCCACCATGCACCAAATTAATGTGATTCCAGATCCGCCAAACCAAGCCAGAGAGAAGAAGGCAGAGGGAAGCAAGAAACAGCCCACAGTGACCGCCCACTACGAAGATCTTGAATCCCAGAGCGACACCGATGTCGAAAATGAAGATATCCATAGACTTCAATCAGAGAAGAAATGGTGGAAAAAGAGAAGAAACAGGCAGGAGTTTCAGTGTGTGGGATGTGGGGGCAACCACCCGCGAGCTGAATGCAGGTTCCTAGACACAATCTGTAGGGCTTGTAACAAACGGAGGCACATCGAAAGGGTCTGCTGAAACAAAAAGAGCTATAGTCCTAAAAGACGCGGCAGCACACACACACACCCAGACATGAAGAAAGACAAGCCGGAAGCAGATGGAACCGAAGTAAAAGAACCAGAGACAGAGAGGAAACGCACTAGATGGTAACCATCAGAAATGCCAGGGCAGAAAATGGGAAGAAGTTTTGGATAGAGGTGAACATCGAAGGGAGGCCCTGTGAGATGGAAGTTGACTTTGGGTCTTTTCTATCTATGGTATCCTGGAATACCATCTGGCACCTGATACCGGACATTAAACGAAAAGAACTACAAAAACAAAGACTGATTTTAAAAGACTACCAGGGAAATCAAATCCCGGTAGTGGGCCTTGGACACTTCCTCGTCGAATTTAATAACCATGCTGAAATCTTGCCTCTTACCATCGTTGACCGTGATCGCCCTAGTCTGCTAGGGATCGAATGGTTCGCACCCCTGGGAATTGGGATGACCGGGATAAACCGCATTGCTGCAGCCAACTGGGAAGAGAGCCTGCTACAAAAATTCCAAGATGTTTTTGACAGGATCCTAGGCAAGTACAAGGGGACCCCAATTTCATTTAGCCTAAACCTGAAAATATTCCCCATCCGTTTAAAAGCCAGATGCGTCCTGTTTGCCTTAAAACCAAAAATTGATGAACAATTAAACAAATTAATAGCTCAAGGGGTGTTAGAGCCAATTGACCATGCCAGGTGGGAAACACCCATCGTGACTCCTGTGAAACCCGATGGGTCAGTGCGCATCTGCGGAGACTATAAGGCAACCCTAAACCATGTGCTCCAACAAAGCACATACCCAGTACCGGTAGTGCAACACTTATTGCACTCCCTAGGGGGAGGAAAATTTTTTGCGAAGCTTGATCTCACACAGGCGTACCAACAGCTACCCATTGACCCCACTACCGCAGAGGCACAGACTATTGTGACACATAGAGGGGCATTCAAGTGTAACTGTCTCCAGTTCGGCATTAGTGTTGCCCCAGGCATGTTCCAAAGCCTCATGGAGCATCTGTTAAACGGAATCAAGGGAGTCGTCCCTTATTTTGATGATGTTCTGGTCTCAGCAAAAAATGCCAACCAACTAGAGAGCAGATTAAGGGAAGTTTTAAGAAGATTTAGAGACACAGGCCTCAAGGTAAAGCGAGAGAAATGTAATCTAGCCATCAACTAGGCCGAGTTTCTGGGCTACTTAATAGATGAACAAGGCATACACCCCACCGAAAAAAAGATAAAGGCAATCAAAGATGCACCTAGACCTAGGAACAAAACTGACCTTCAAGCATTCCTCATCTCATAAATTTTTACAATGTGTTCCTGCCCCATAAGGCAACCATAGCAGAACCCTTACATCGGTTGTTAGACAAAAAAACTACCTGGACATGGGGCCACCAGGAACAAGCAGCATTTAAGGGTATCAAAGACCTATTAACGTCTAACACCGTTTTAATCCAGTATAGCAATACCTTGCCCTTGACCTGTGATGCATCGCATTTTGGAATCGGTGCCATCCTGAGCCACAAGCTACCAGATGGCAGAGACGCACCAGTCGCTTTCTATTCAAAGACGCTTTCCAAGTCAGAACGCAATTACAGCCAACTCAACAGAGAAACCCTCGCAATCATCGCCGGAGTCAAAAGATTCCATGAGTACCTGTACGGTAGAACTTTTTCGATCATCACTGATCACAAGCCCCTGTTAGAAATCCAAGCAGGTAACAAGCCAACCCCGAAAATTCTGTCACCTAGAATGACGAGGTGGTCTGAATTCCTCGCTGCCTACTCCTACACACTGATTCATTGCCCAGGAAAGACCATAACCCATGCTGACACCCTGAGCCGTTCCCCGCTGCCCATCACAGAAGAGGACCCAGCTCCCACCATCTCGACACTTCAACTCGCGACCTGCCTGAACCTGCCGTTAACTGCAGTGGACGTCGCAAGAGCCAGCGCAAAAGACCCTTTGACAGCTCACATCCTAAATTGGGTAGGTAAGAGCTGGCCGGAAGAAAACAAAACTGAGACTTTTAAGCCATTTTGCACCCGACAGACTGAACTGTCTATCGAGAAGGGTTGCATTTTATGGGGTGACAGGGTGGTGATACCAAACAGACTCCAGGAAGATGTTCTGTGCATGTTGCATGAGGGGCACCCGGGCATAGTCAAAATAAAAGCCCTAGCCAGGAGTTACGTCTGGTGGCCAGGGCTGGACAAAGACATTGAACGTTGGGTGGCAACATGCCATGACTGTCAAAAATCAGCACATCAACCAGCTTCGTTCTCGCACCCTTGAACGCAAAAACACCCCAGAGCAAAAAATAAATACTGACCAAAAAACAACCGAAGGGGGGGGGGGGAATACCAAATAATAAAAAAGGGAGAAACGAATCTCCCATAACAAGACAACAAACAAATCAAAAAGAGAACTCACGGTTAGATGAACCCCAAATGAGAAGTCCGGGAGTAGGAGAACGAAGCAAGCCTTCCTGGAAGGAGACAGCCAGGCCAGCTTGACCAACCCGGACAAACCAGGAGGGAGCGGCGGAGCCATCTCAACCAGCCCGAGAGACTCAGGCAGGAGTGGCAAGGCTGACTCACCCTTCCAGGAGGTTCCATTGAGAAAGAACAGAGAGACAGCGATCCCGTCCGAACCGCTCAAAGACCACACTGAGACTTAGCTGCGTAGGTCAACCAGGACTCGAAAAAGCCCCACCTACCTGCGTGACTACGTGACGCACGTTGGACTAAACCAAGGGGGGAGGGGTGTTATGTATGGAGCTTAGTAGGCTCCAAGTTCCCTATTCTGATTGGCCAAAAAGGCCGTTCTTGGATTGGCCATTAGAGAACCAATCTGGCCTGCCGGACGGCAGGAACATTTAAAGTGGTGTCATTGGCCACAAGCTGCGAGCAAGTCGCTATATAAAGGGCTGCCGTGGCTTGGGCTCTCGTTCCGTTACCATTGCTTATTGAGTTGAATAAAGAGTTTGTTGTTGGAACCCGGTCTCGCGCAACTTCTTTCTGGACGGAACAGCCACCATTTGGGCTCTTCCCTCTTGGCCTTAATCAGGGCTGAGGATGGCGAGAGTTGCGACCGGAGTCCTGGCAGCAATGCCTCCTCCACTTGGATGAATGGAGCCCAGGCATCTTCCTCTTTGCATCCTCCAGCAGCCTCTTGTAAGAGAAAGGCTGGGGCTAAAGCCTAGAAAACCTAGGAGGCGCTTAGCCTTCCTACCTGCTGCTGCACACAAACAATGGCTCCGAGCAGCCCATGCAAAGCGGCCCAGTGCCTAATCTCTCCCTGCTTATGCCATGGTCTGTTGCTTACACCCAACCCCCTCTCAAGGGCTTTACTACAAATCCAGAATTTGGAGCCTCCTCCCCAGGCAAGTGGATGGCCAGGAGACCAGGCACTCCCCCACTCTGTCCTGACCTGGCAGTCAGAGAAGGGAGGGCTGGCTGGTGGAGGCATGATATGGGCAGCCCAGCCTCATGGTCCCTGGCTTCCCCCTTCCTGATGGCAGCTGTCCCTGTTGTGCTTATTTTGAAGGCCAGGCAAGCAGCGAAGAGAGCTGCCCAGCAAAGAGAGGCTGAGCAAGGCGAGGAGTGGTTGGGACGGGAGAGGCAAGGAGAGGCGGAGCAAGGCAAGGTACCCCTTGACATGAGCGACATGACCACTCAGCCATATTTACCCAGCCAATCATTAGGGCAGAGAACCAATTGTTAAACTATTTGAATCCCACCACTGCATTGTGCCCAGAGAGATAAAGATCTGCCTCTCCCTAGGATCGAATTGCAGCCTCCCTATTGTGAGGCGAGAGCTCCATCTCTTGCCCCCGCACCACTCACTGATTTAAGACATATCATCCCATCAATTTGTCTTTTAAATACGAAACAACCAGCTTGTCTTTGATAATAAAAGGCTGAGATTAAAAAACACAATGCATTTTATACAACTAAATCAAAAGCAATGTCCTGATTCTAGTATTCCTTTGAGATCGAATTAAAAGTGCCTCTCTCTCTCTCTCTCTCTCTCTCTCTCTCTCTCTCTCTCTCTCTCTCTCTCTCTCTCTCTCTCACACACACACACACACACACACACACACACACACACACACTCTCTCTCTCTCTCTCTCTCTTCCTGCAAAATCTCACCTTGCATTGTAATTGAACTCAACTTTTTCCTTAAGTTTTATCAGGGCAACATCATAATCATAGAATTCAGGGATTCCACGATTTTTCAGTTTTCCGATCTTATATTCTGGGTGGAGTAGAAAGGTATCCACAGGATAATCTTTCATGGCTAGGAAAGAGGAAAGTAAAACATAGATTTTCTGCTGTCTTGGGCTACATAGCTTATCGCCGCATGGTGGGACCATCAGCTGACCCCTGCGGCCTATCTGGTTACTCTGAAACAGAAAGGCAGGCATGTTTCTTTTCTCCTGGCAGCTGACCACCCTACTGTCTGCCTCCACAAAGTTTTCTTGACATCTTTTGCTGCCTTGTCGGCTGCCATAGAAACAGAGGGAGTGATAGTTTGGTATTTGGGAGGCCAAGGCTGCTGGGGAGTGAAGACGTTTTCTTTGTGAACTAAAAAGGAGGGGATGCTTCCTTGCTTACTGCGCAACTGCATAGACTTTACAAAGCCATGGTCAACCCTCTTGGAATACCAGATAAGTGAGAAACCACCTGAAGATGTACCTCACATGACATTATACACACCGCAGATTGGATGACCAGTCTGGACTTTTGGGAGAAGGAACTTGGGATAACTTTCAATATGTAATTTCCATGCTTATTTGCCTCAGGTCTTGCTTGTCTTTTGTTGCTGTCACTTCAAACTCAGTAAAAATACTTTTCTCTATTTTAATGGAGTTGAAGGATTTCGTTCTTCGGTTTTGAATGAGGAACAGCTGACCACACTGCCAGCTTCCTCTCAAAAGATAACGGTGCTTACTGCTTACCAATTTTGACTTTAATCTGTTCAGCTGTATCATCGATAGTGAAACAGTGAGCTGCTGTCAAGATAAAATACCCAGAAACGAGGGTTCCTTTGCAGTTGTCAAACCCCATCCCACCAGAATGCTGTGATTGGAAGAGAAAAGTCACCATGATTAAGTCACAAAAACATTTGACACAGATTTCCTTGGAAATAATTCCCACTGCATTCAATAAGATTTATTTGTTATTCAACATTAATGGAAGTATGTGTATTATTACCATAGCAATAGCACTTAGAATTTGCCCCACAATGATTTACAATGGGAGTCCCCCATCTGTGGGCCGTGGTCTACCCAGCTATTCATAACTGGGCTGCGTGACCAGTGGGCATTGTCACTCACAACTCCATTAGTGTGAGCAGCAGGCGTGTGCACCATGAATGGGGCTGCAGGTGCCGGTACCCACTGCAAGCATGTATGAGGCTGCAAGTGCAACTCCTTCCCCCATGCCAGGCCACCAACCCAGAAAGGTTGGGGGACACTGCTTTACGACTCTCAAGATGGTTTACAACATCAGTATATTGCCCCAAGAATCTGGGTCCTTATTTTACCAACTTTGGAAGGATGGAAGGCTGAGTCAACCTTGAGTCAGTCACGATCGAATTCCTGGCAGTGGGAAGAGTTAGCCTGCAACACTGCATTCTAACCATTGCACCACCATCTTCCAATAAGTGATATTAGATAAACCTAGTTCTTAGCCTTAGGTCCGCCTGTACTGTACTCTGTACTGTGCAATGATTGCTCTCTAAGAGTTGCAATCAACTACAACAGTTCTGCCTTCTTCACTTTTTCCAGGTCCTTGGATAATAAATAATAAAGGATAATATTTGTAGCTCAGAGTTGAAATGAGGGGTCCTTGGTGCTCTCTGAGCTGGTTTATTTTCTAGCACTTAGCACTTAGATGGTTCCTTGGACCCAGCTAACTATATCCTACCTGCAGGCGCTTGTGTTCTATGAGTATGTGGAAGAAGATGCCGAACAAAGTGACAGGAAGTAACAATCTCTTAGACCAGGGTGTGAAAGTCAAGGGCCTTGGGCTGAATTCGGCCTGCGATGTGGTTGGATCTGGCCCAGGGGGTCTTCCTGGAAAATGTAAGAGGCCGGCCTGTGTCAGTTCAGCCCAGTCTACCCATGTCGCTTCAGCCCTGTTTACCCAATGCAAATAGGAAACATTGGGCCAGCATGGCTTCAATATGTTATACCCAATGCAAAGAGGAGAAATGTGCCAACATTTTGAGGAGTGACATCGAGCTGGCCACACCCACTCAGTCACTCCTGCCCCCATGAGATCAAGCACAGCCCTCAATGAAATTGAGTTTGACACTCCTGTCTTAGACCAAAAGCAAGCACAATTACAAAGAAAGAAGATCAAGTAAATCCTTAACTCTCTCTTTCTCTCTGTGTATTGCAATGATCCCTGGTGATTGGTAAGTCCTCAGCTAGTGAGTTAATTCCACTGAATTTGCATCTCCAATAAAAATAATGTCAAGATGAAGAAAAATCTCCATGCCTAATTGCACATTGATTCTATAGTCTCCAAGTCTGAGCACTACATTTTAGGAAGGACTTTGAAAAATGCAGCATGTCCAGAAGGTAGCAATCACAGGTAATAAGAAGGAAAACCAGATGAGGAATGGGCATAACATCTTGGAGAAAAAAAACAAGTAGTCCTTGACTTACAACAGTTTATTTTGTGACTGTTCAAAGTTACAAAGGCATTGAAAAAGGTGATTTATGAACCATTTTTCATACTTATGACCGTTGCAGCATCCCGATGGTCACATGAGCAAAATTTCAACACTTGGCAACTGACTCCTATTTATGAAGTGAATCTGGCTTCCCCATTGAGTTGGCTTGTCATAAGGTCGCAAAAGGTTATGGCAGGACCCTGGGATACTGCAACCATCATAAATAGGAATTAGTTGCCAAGCATCCAAATTTAGATCCTATGGCTGTAGGGATGCTGCAATAGTCGTAAGTATGAAAAATGGTCATGTCACTTTTTTCCAGTGCCATTGTAACTTTGAACAATTCACTAAATGAACTGGTGTAAGCCGAGGACTACCTGTATAACTAAAGATGTTCTTCTCTGAGCTCAGTTCTATTCCAAAGACCTCCCTTACCCTGATGGTGATCTTGGTATTCCAGGGATTCTTCATTTGATCATTTGTGTTGTGTTCTTTTGCCAAGCCACACATAGACAAAACTTCACTCTCATCTGGAAAAAGAGAGACACTTCTTCAGACCTTTGAGTTTTCTACAACAGCTGAAGGCCTAATGACCTGGAGCCTAGGCAATAAACTATGACTCATGGATCCCTTGAAAAGGAAAAAAAGGCTAAATAGGAAGAATAGGTAGCAATGGAAAGTCACAATCTACAGAAAAATGGAAGTGGGGTAAATTCTGGAGAGGTGGGTCCTTAAACAGGGCAGCCTGGTGGCTCAGGTGCTGGGCTTGTCAGTGTGATGTCTCCCTTGGACAACTACTCTGACTCTTCCTTGGAGGTGGGAAGGACGACCTCATGTATGGCATGTCAGAAACTGGGTTAATTAATAACTCTGAACTGCCGGCTGAAGGAGATTTACGAGGGTCTTTGGCTGGGGACAGTTTTCAGTTCAGTGAAGGTGAGGAGGAGGAGCTGACTTCTGTGGTGGATCCAAAAGCATGCAGGACAGAGAGAAGACCACAGCAAAGGAGAATTGCCAGATTACTCAGGAGAAGGCCCTTCCCATCTTGATGGGCTATTTATCATGGCAGGCAGAGGGAGGTGTTACTGGGAACAACATATTTGGTTTATGACTGTGTGTTTGTTTGTGCTTCCAGATGACTTTGTACCTTGGAAACTCTGAACTTCTATTGCCGAGTGTACCTTTAGTTGTTGCCTGGTGGCTTTAAGTTTGTTTGGTGGCCTTACTTGTTGGAGCAACTTTCTATTGTTTTATGGACTATTAGCCATTGCCTTGTGGACTAATCTTGGCCTGCTCGTGGCTGGATTTATTTGGGAGAGTTCTGAGGCTGAGCGAAGGGAACTGCTGGGAAACTTTAATAAACTCTCTAAAAAACACATGTGTATGTGAATGAATGGGGCAGCACAGTCGGCTGGAAAGCTGACAGTTTAGGTTCAAGACCCAAGCTCCATGCAACCAGGTGAGTTCCCGTCCTCATCTCAGCTCATGCAACCTAGCAGTCCAAAAGCCTGTAAATGCGAGTGGATAAATAAGTACCACTTTGGTGGGAAGGCAACAGTGTAGCATGATGTCATGCCGACCACATGACCACAGAAAAGACTTCGGACAGCGCTGGCTCAATGGCCTTGAAATGGAGAGGAGTACTGCCCCTTATAGTTGGCAATGACTAGCGGAGTAAAAACTACAGGGTCCTGAAACTCAATCATTTTCTGAGAAGGATTACAAGCCCTACAGAAGCATGCAAACAAATCCACAAAAGATAGGTTGAAATTACCAATCATTTGATCAAAGGTTTCTTGCAGGTCTTTGATGTCCTTTATTTTGAAGAAATGCTTCTCACCAGGTTTCTTTGATGCCAAATCATTCATGGTTTTCTCGTTGACTTCTCCAACAGCAAAGACATAGACATCTGCAAGCAAGCATGGAAAAGGACAGAGGTTGGGAGGGAAGTACTAATGTTCCTGACCAAAAAAAGACAACAGTAGTTTGTAATGGTGGGTCCTTAATAAAGTACAGCATTGCAATTGTTGATAGACAACCTGTAAGACCAGGATATCTATCAGAAGTGTCCAGACATTTCATTGTGATAATTCAGCTACTAGTTTTGTCAGATGACTCCCAAACCAGCTGGATTAGATTAGGATTTGTTTTACTGGGAAAAATAAAGCCACGCCCAACAGTTTGCCCACTGTCATTTTCAAAGATGTATATTACCTTTATCTTTGTATGGGTTTAAACCAGTGGTGGGATTCAAATAATTTAACAACCGGTGCTCTGCCCTAATGAACAGATGGGTAGGCGTGGCTGGATGGTCATGTGACTGGGTGGGTTTGGGCAACTCGACGTCATTCACATCAAAGAGTGCCTCCCCTCCCCCAGCCACTCCTCGCCTGGCCTCTCCTTGCAGGGCGTCTCGCCTGGCCTTCGAAATAAGCACAAAAGGCACTTTGTTCCCATTCGGGCTCCTCACCTCAGCCTTAATTAGGATAGCGAGAGTCAAACTGGATTCTTAGCAGCAAAGCCCCCTTCGCTCAGGCGAACAGAGCCTGAGCATCTTGCTACTTGCTTCCACCAGCAGCCTCTGGTGGTAAGAGAAAGCCAGGGCCGAAGTCTAGAAAACCTAGGAGGCGCTTTCCTGCCCCACTTGCTACTGTGTATGAAAGATGGCTCTGAGCAGCTCAGTGCCAAAGCTCCCCCTGCTTACTCCATGGTCTAGTGTTTACATCCAACTCCTTTGTGGTTCTTTATTATGAATCGGGAAGCTGGAGCCTCCTCCCCAGGTGAGCTGGTGGCCAGGAGGCCAGACAGTCTCACACTCCACCCTGACCGGGCTGGTGGGTAGGCAAGGGCTGGCTGCAGAGGGACAATGCGGGAGGCACAGCCTCATGGTCCTTTGCTGCTCCCTGCCTGCTGGCAGCCATGGCAGGTGAGGCCCAGCAGTTGCAGAGAATCTGGGCAGGAGGAGAGATGCAGGTTGGGGGAGGGGGCCAAGAGGCAGTGGCTCAGCTCTGGCTTGCCTTCCTCTCTGCTAACCAGCCATGGGAGGAAGGGAAGGGTGGGCGGGGATCAGGGGTCGTGGCCAGACAGGAAAGCCAAACCACTGCCCAGATCTGCTGGCAGAGGTGGGCTGGGATCGCGGTTCAGGGGATGCAGCAGGGCCTGGGTGCAGTGAGCTGCCCTCACCCAGGTAACTCCAAAGTGAAATGTGGAAAGTGGTCAGAGGCAGCAGAAGGTCTCAGCCAATGGGTGCAGGCCAGTGGTTGGGCAAGCTGGCTGGCAGAGGGGTGATGTGGGCGACACAGCCTTGCAGTCCCTGGCCATCTTCCAGGCTCGCACCGCTCTGCTCACTGCAGCTGCCCATAAAGGTAAGGCCAATGATGGGCGAGGGAGACCTGCTCCAGGCCCACTGTGCTCAGCTGAAGGCGCAGTCTGGTGGAGGGCCGTGATGTGGGTGGTGCAGCCTTGCAGCAAGCAAGATGCCTCCTTTACAGGCCCCTGTCAATTCCTCCCCACTCTCAAAAGCCAGACAAACCTAGGCAAAAAGCCAGCCAGGAGATGAGTCACTGGGAGGAGAGGGGAGAGGGGAGGAGAGGAGCAAAGGGCGGGGTGGGACGGGATGAGCCAATGGTGGGATTAGCCAGTTTGCCAAACTGCAGAAAAAGTTAATTACGAACCGGGTAGAACCGGTTGAATCTCATCACTGGTTTAAAACTATAGTTTCTTCTTTCTAAACTGTTGAATTGACTGATACCATTATTATACCATTATTTCAGATATCTTTGATCTGGATGATTGAAACTTCAATTTCATATATGATATTGACATCTCTTACATGGCTCAGCTGTTAAGTATCTTCAGGTTTGCAACCTCCATGTAGAATTAGTTCATACTATGTGCTTATTCTAGCTGAGAATACTTTTATGTCTACTACTAACCACTACTGTACTCTGTGTGTGCATGTGCGTGTGTGTGTGTTAGTGCGTGCATGTTTGAAGAAGACTAATGCCATGGTGATTGCAAAACTGGCAGCAATTTTATGTTTACGCAATAATTTCAGACTTTACTTTGCTACTTTAAAACAGTTCTACTGAGTATGGCATCTCAAGTTTTAATTCTGATAAGCTTCTAGGAGTTGAACACAGTAGTATAGTGGTATATGACATGACCAAAAAATAAATAAGCACATATATTTGATATATCAAGTCAAATGTGGCCCACTTGCATGATGCCTGCAAGTTCTAGAACCGTAAGCATCACCCAATTATTTGTTCCTTCTTCTTTCCCCTAGAAGATACAGTACAAAATAATAATGGGAATAATCCCATTCCCCTAGAAGATACAGTACATAAATTGACTTCCTCAGAGCAAATGTACTCTCTTCAGCTTGTTTGCTAATCTCACTGGGTGTTATATTCAACCAGGAATGCAAAAAATGCTTTTGTGATGTCACTTACTCTCTATTGTCCCTTGGGTTCAGATGCCAAGAAGTCAATCAGACACTCATAGAATTTAAAACACTGGATCTGTAATTTCTGACATTGGCCTATAATATTGGCAAAAAGTCTTATCACAGGCAAGTTAGGCCAAACATTGTGAAATTCTGGTTTGAAAGTACTTTTCTCTCCATTTCTTTCCTGACACGTAGATCATCAGAACTTACCTAAGAATTCATTGCGAGAATTGGAACCAGATTTCTTAATCCTAAGGAATTCGTTAATATTGCTTATGACAGGAGCTGGATCCCCACCCATGTTGTAACGACCTAAAGGTTGAGAGTAGCAGTTACTATAGGGTAGAAGTTATCAAGTTGCCTCTCAAAATTGACTGTGCTCCTACAGCTCTTCCAAAGTTTCTGTGGAATTATAGAAATCATTCACTTCATTCAACTCAAATGAAATTGAATCACTGAAATAAAAGTAGATTTCTCCCAGCCCCATTGTTTAATATGCCATTTAAAGATGAAGAAGTGATCTTGATCCAAAAAGGGGTTGATTTCCCCCAAGACTGTGTGCTGAACACCAGGGCAATCTTTTTCTCCTAGTGACAATCAGCTGATTTTTCTGCCAAAGCTGGCTTTTTGATGGTGCAACTCCTAGAGTTGAACGGGGACATCTAGGTATCAGGATTCCAGCAGTTGTCCTAATTAAATCATGAGCCTTGAGCCAAGCTTCAAAAACTTCAAAGGATTTATTAGCAGCAAACATGTAGGCATGACCTGTATGAAGCTGATTCTGAGACATGTAATTCACTATCACCTATGATCCTATTTCCCCCCCACCCTCCTGGGTGCATCATAATTC
Organism: Laticauda colubrina; assembly: GCA_015471245.1. NCBI lineage: Eukaryota > Metazoa > Chordata > Lepidosauria > Squamata > Elapidae > Laticauda > Laticauda colubrina. The sequence continues at coordinate 5,890,096 of BLBF01000066.1, forward strand.
GTATTCTCCAATGAAACACATTCATAGCTGAGAATCTCCAATCACATTCTCCAATTAGGGATTTTTGTGGAAGAAATTCCGGTAGCTTAGTTACAATCTTTGCAAGATAAGCATGGAATGCACTTTTGGTTTTAAACTGTCACACTGCTCCTTCAAATCCCCCCCCTCCCTTCCTGGCAACTCTAAAACAGGCATATAAATGTTTTATGAGTTGACACAATAAATGATCCAAGACAATCCTTGGAAAACACGGAAAGAGGAATCTTAAGAATTGCAATTCCTGGTAGAAGCAGCTGGAGAGACAGGTCTCCATCTTTTCCTCTCAGCTGATTGACTTTTTTAAGCGTGCCTGGATTTTACTACACTGTTTGAAGTTTCTCTTTTAATGTGCTTTTTATTTTCAAAAGTTAAGTGACTGGTCCAATGCTAATTTATTCTAACCCCTTGATGGATTTTAACATTAATTTGTGTGTGTATGTATTTTCTTTGTTCTAAAGAATGCTTTTACCTACAAGTTCAAATGGAGAAGGCTAAAAGAAATAAGGACTTTACAGACTTACAAACTGACAGATTTGATGATTGATAAATTGGATTTCTTTTTAAGAAGATTGATGGAGATTGGGGAATGGGCTTATTATATCCAATTGGAAAACAATTTTGACTGGGCTTTTTGGGGAAGATAGATCGATTTTGGAGAATAGACTTACTATATTTAATCAGACAACAATTTTAAAGAATGTTATTAGGGAGCAAATCAGGATATTTGATATTGATCCAAGATGGATCAGAGATAACTGTTGTGATTTGGAATAGATGAAAGAAGTCATGGTAGACTTTCTGCAAGTTAAATACAATAATAGCTTGTTAACAGATTTTGAAAGTTTAATTTTTCTGTTGCTTTGCCTGTTAACTGTTCTTAATATAGTAGATAGCTGACAGGTCAAATAAGTTAAAAATAGAAGTTTAAAAAATTGTGGCTCAGTTTGCAAGAGAGGGGGAAACTAATATTGTTACAATATATTTGTCAATATTCAACTAAATTGGATGATATATATGTGGGTGCTTCAGTGGTAGTATGCTACTGGTTTGGACTGGTTTGGCCAAACCGGTAGTAAAAAAAAAAAAAGCCTCAGATCAGCTGAGAGGAGAAAAAAAGCCTGAACAGCTGAGAGGACAAAAGCATGGGAGGGTGGGACGGTCGCTCCTAGCTTTTCGTTTCTTCATCCTCTCAGTTGATTGGCTTGTTAGGGATCCGTGCATTAGGGGCGCGCGCGCACACACACACGATCACCCACCGAACCGGTAGCGACTAAGGTAGGATCTCACTACTGGTGAGTTTGTGTTTTTTGTTCTTTTTCATGCAGATTTTTAAATTCTCTATTTTTTGTTTTGTTTTGATGCAATTTTTCAAAACTCTGTAATTTTTTGAATAAAAAATATTATTTAGAAAGTGGAGGATTACCCTCATAACAAAAGGTTTGAACCTGTGGATTCTGGATTCTGGAAGATGATGCATAAAAAGGATTAAAATATAAAGCAATTTTTCCTGAATATACATATTAAGAAAAAACAAAATTGAGCCCTGTCTAAATTACATTTAAATTGCTGAGTAAATGTCAGCCTTCAAGATCTTCTACTATTGCTTTGCATCTTTTGGCTGTCATAAGAAATGGGGGGGGAGGAGGGGATGAGTCTGGGAAGTGAGCTGGAGGTGTTACATTTTTCTGTTGTGTAAATGAGGGGGGGGGCATACATCAGAGTTAGGTTTCTATTTCTCGCATAGCTTTCTTTTCTCTGCGCAACTGCAACCCGTTATCAAAGTATGCCAAGGTCAATGGACAGAGGCCTTATCATCACCTGAAGATGCCCACATGATCATATTCACAATTTCTAATTGGAAGTTTCATCTGAACTATTGGGGGTGGGAACACTTCCATCACTTTGTATATGTGATTTGCGCACCTAATTTCTCAGATTCAGAATTCTTTGGTTGCTACCACTTCACTTTCAGTAAAATATAACTTTTCTCTAAATTAAAGAGTCTAAGTATTTCTTTCTTGGATTTTGAATGGAGCACCGACTGACAGTAAGGAATATATTGGTTAAATAAATAGCATAAAAGTTCTTTCCAACAAATAATGAAGTAGCTACCCTATTAAATATTAAAAAGTAGCTAGAAAAAAAAGATTTTTGTATGTGTTCTTTTTCCTCACCATCACTCAGGAGAATGATCACATGGCGTGTGGAATTGGAAACAGGAGGAGGATTTAATCCACGTCTCCTCTCATCAGCTTCCTGGGAAATCATCATTTCATACACAGTTGTCAAGGCTTTCTTTATGTTGGTTCCTGGCTTTACCTTATGCTCTAGAGAAAAAAAAAAGATAAAAGGAGAAGAATGAACACCATTATTTGCAGTTGGCTAGCCTGAGCAAATCTCATGTGCTATTCAGGCTACACTTGCAGCCACAATATAACCTAACTGATCTTCAGATCTCCCTTCAGAGAAACATCAACAGCTGTCTTTCTTCAGTATTGAATGTTTCTCAGTATCAAGAATTCTTTAAGCACTTTGAATGTATATTAATACTTCCTAGTTGATAGAATACGGTTAACAATATTTTGGCTACTGTACAGGGAGTATAGTAAAAGACTTAAGGATGTAGACGTTGCTTGGAAGAGAATGGAAAATGTTACCGAGTGCCACATAAGTGTGTAAATTTATTTATTCCAAGTATGAAAAAGACTTCTTGTTCGGATTATAAAATGAAACCGGTTGTGGGTGAGCAAAATGTTATGTTAGCCAGACCTATCTCCCTGGCAAAGATCAGGAATAATCCTCACCAGAAACTTTGATATTTTGTAATTGCTCAATCACCCAGGCTGCATCAGTGCTCTGTGCATGAAATGTGTTGAAAACCTCTCTGCTGTTTGTGGCAAAAGTGATGATGGCATAATTGGGGGAGACGTCATAGCTGGAGATCTGCAAAGGGAAACCAGGAGACAAAAAGAAGCATGACAAGTATGGCATTTCTCAACTAGATTAATTAACATTCAGTCCCAAGGGCAGTTTGGGAATGGCTTCAGTGTACAAAATCTCCCACTGCCAAACATTTGCTGGTGAGGGAAGGTTTTACATCCCTGGCCTCTCACCTGGCCTATTCTTGCTGACATAGACTTACCAATATGGCAACCTTTGCAATTTCCTAGACTAAAAAATTCTTGGACTTCCACAAAAGTTTGGGCATGCCCTATTCTAGAATTTCTGCAAATGCCCCATTCCAGAGCTTTGCAGAAGTTAACACGTTGATAGGGCACAGCAGACCAGCCATTTTGACGCAGAAGTTAACAATAAATAATGTTTTTCTTCTGTCCAGTGCCTCAATCTGCTGAGGACCTCTTAAAGGGGGGGGGGGGGGGGGGGTGTAATGATCAATCTCTTTCATTTTACTGGTTTTTTTAAAAAAAGATCAACTATGCATTACCAGGGATTTGAAACATAGGTGGAAGGACTAAAGGAACCTCAAACACAGTGGTGGTATTCTACCGGTTTGGCAGAACCGGTAGCTCCGAGGATCATCTGTGAGGCAACTGGTTCACTCCGACGATCAGCTGCTGGGCTCTCCCACCTTCCTGGCTCAATACTGATCTTTATTTCCGGCTTTTCAACCTCAGCTGCTTCATGCGGCACAGCAGATTGCTGCGTGTCAGCTGTTTTACCTACAGGGCTTGCAGCAGAAGGTGAGTTGCAAATGCATAAGCAAAGTGCATGCTCACACCGAACCAGTAGAAAAGTTTTTTGAAACCCACCACTGCTCAAACAAATAGTGAATCTTACTACAATTTTTGGCAGTTTTCATCAAAAAGAGTACTAAGTATCCCCACAAGGAGGATCAAAGGTCTCTGATGTCAGAAGAATAATTTGGGGTTCCAACTCAGCTAGAGTTCTCTCTCTAGCACAGGGATGTCAAACTAGTGGCCCACAGTCTAGATGCATCACGCACAGGCCATGCCCACTCCAGCTGCACAAATAGGAAACACATCGTGAAACATCATATGATGCCGTGAGTTTGACACCCGTGCTCCAGCACATATAACTTGAACAAGCACCATATAAATCCCCTGCACACAACACACATACACTCTGCTTAGAAAGAAGTTCCCTGAAGATGGACTCCAGCATGAGTCCGAAAGCTTGGAAGAGCTTCTCGGCCTTTTGGCAAAGGTCAAGTGCGAAAGCTTGGAAGACAAAGATCCTGGTGACCGACCCCGATTGGATCCTGCAACATTATCCTGGGACACCGATATTTCTCTTTCTTCATGTTCTTCTTATGTTTTAGCCTCCAGCCCTTCAATCATCTCAGTTGCTCTTCTTTGCACTTTTTCTAGAGTCTCAACATCTTTTCTATAATGTGGCGGCCAAAACTGGATGTAATATTTTAAGTGTGGTCTTATAGTACAGTGGAACCTAAGGTCATGAACATTCCTGTTGGTGACCAAATCAGGTGGCAAACAAAAAAAAAACCCCAACCGATTTTTGAATCAGGTCACATGCCATTTTTTTATTGCACGCATGCACTATCGGTCGTGCTGCTGGACATAACCAAACCAAGTCACAACCGGAGTCCGGGAACAGATTGCAGTCACGACCCAAGGCTACACTATATATTGGTCATCTTGTTCAAGAGATTAGGTCTTACTCAAGGTCTTACTTACTCAAGTTCTAACTCCTTTAGACTCTCCACATTTCCAGTGTTCCCTTGATCATAAAAGTGGTTTTGCCTTATAATTTCATCATGCTGTGGAATTCTGCATCTTAAAGTCCACATGTCGAAGTTTGATACCTTCTTGGTACAGGACTGAGCAAAGGGTTTCTCCACTCCTCTACTCATTGCAGAATACCTTATGCCACCAGGCTTGAAATTCTAGACCTAGAAAACCTAGAACTACACTACCTTTGGTCCGATCTAAGTATAGTATATAAAATTATACATTGCAATGTCCTACCTGTCAATGAATATTTCAGCTTCAACCATAATGATACAGGAGCACACAATAGATACAAACTCAAGGTAAATCGCATCAAACTTGATTGCAGGAAATACAACTTCAGCAACAAAGTGGTCAATGTCTGGAATACTCTACTTGACTCTGTGGTTTCTTCCCCAAACCCCAAAAACTTTAACCTTAGACTGTCTACTATTGACCTCACCCCTTTCCTAAGAGGTCTGTAGGGGGCATGCATAAGCGCACCAACATGCCTACCATCCCTATCCTATTGTTTCTTTTTTATTTTTCTTATATGTATCCATTTCATGTATTCATAACTATGTTTATACTTCTACCTGTTATCTTATAATTGATTGACAAAAATAAATAAATAAAAATAAAATAAGTAAAGAAATAAAGAAATTATTTGATTCTTCCATACCTTCTCAATCAGCTTGATTGTAACATTCTGTGTACTGTTGAAATCCTGTTCTTTAATACTTTTTGAGGCATCGAGGAGGAAGTAGATGTTCATTGTGCCTCCTTTCTTAATGACAATCTTTCGCTTCTGTGTAGCGGCTGGAGTGAAAAAGAACTAGTATTCATATCTTGTTTTCCCAATGAAAGTATGTGTAGTTTTGACATATTGGACATTCTTTCTAGGGAATGAAAGAACTGCAAACTGATAGCACATAATCACTCATTCACTCACTCACTCATTCAATCAATCAATCAACTGCAGTATTTGATACAAAGCCCATATTTTTGTTTTATTTTTAATGAATGAAGTTCAGCAGTGTTCCAATATTTGAGGGGCTGCCACAGAAAGGTGGAGGTCAAGCTATTTTCTAAAGCACCTGAAGGCCAGACAAGGAATAATGGGTGGAAACTGAACAAGGAGAGATTTAACCTGGAAATAAGGAGAAACTTTCTGACAGTGAGACAATGAGTTGCCTTCAGAAGTTGTGGGAGTTTCATCACTGGAAGCTTTCAAGAAGAGACTGGATTTCCATCTGTCAGAAATTGTGTAGGGTCTCCTGCTTGGGTGGGGGATGGAGTTGGACTAGATGACCTGCAAGGTCCCTTCCAACTCTGTTAATCTGTTCATCTATATGATTGATTTTACAGCCAAAATGGCAAGGTCCACCTGAAGAGCCAAATCATTGGTCTGTGATGATGCCAAGATATATAAAAATGCAACACTCTTTACAAAATACAGGGAGGGCCATATCTTTCCATATACAAAGGCACCCCAATGACCAGGTATGCTTAATGCACAGAAAATACTGGCTTAACATTGAAGGGGAAAACTACACCCAAGTTGGTAGAGGCAGTACTGAAATGAAATAACTTAGAATAAGGCACAGCTACCACAACATACTGCTGCAAATTTCATTGATGGAAATTACGATCAGGAGCTTGATAACTAGGAATATCTCTGTGTTTTGAGGTGAGATTCAGTCCAGAGCTGCAAGATGGTTCAGAAGAAGAGTAACAGCAGCTATCAATCTAACAGGCATCCACAGAGAGAGAACAGTGCCTTCACAGTGGTAGACTTATGCCCAAGATTCTACTATGGGTAAAATCTTCTGCTTTGGAAGTATCCCTGAGATATGCTTCCATTTTTCCTCAACTAATGATCTGCTTGAATATTTAGAAAAATATTATGCAATGTCTTAATTGTCATGCTTTTAACAATTCTCTCATAGAAGAGAATCTTTGTAACTCAGGGCTGAGCTACAAAGTCCTTGGTGCTTTCTAAGCTTAACTCTTAGCTTGCAGACTTTTCATTACCCAACTAAGTAACATCATCAGTGTCGATCAGTTGTTAGTTAATGTTCTTGAATTGTTGTTGTTATTGCTTAAAAAAACTTTTCAGTGTTCTTTTTTCTAATAATGAAATGACATTCCATAAAATTGCCCTAGAATCTGTACTACTCAGAGAAATTGAGAGCATCTAACAATATTAATTGTGGTCTCTCTTGTTATGCTAGGAAGGGAATTATAATTATCCAAGCCAGTTCCATTTACAAAGACTTACAGGTATTTCTATTGGATTCTGCAGCTTCAGCAGTTTCAGTCAAAGATGAAATGAAATTGTCGGCAACTTCTTCTGGGGTGTCAAAAGTATATGGCTCTGGGAAGGAACAAGAGGAGGCCCAGTTAGTAACAGATCATAAAAGAGAATGCCCCAAAATAAATAGAACTATTTTTTATGCAAACCAGGATTGAAGTATTAAGAAGGGGAGTTGCACATTTTGCTGCTCTGAGACTCTTTGGGATAAACATAGAAGACTCTCTAGTGCAGGGGTGTCAAACTTGCAGCCTGCGGGCTGGATGCGTCATGCCACAGCCATGGTCATCCCCAGTTTAGTGAAGAGGGGAAATGTCATGATACATCATGTGATGACAACATGTTGACGCGAGTTTGACACCTCTCCTCTAATTCTACCTGTTTAGTCCATTTTAGGGGCACTCTATGTCATTACATATGTCATTAATATTTCTGTTCTAGTATATACAACATTTATACGCTTTGAATAAAAATACATTATTATTATTCTTTCAGATACTTTACTCTGATTTCATTGATAATGTTGTTTTTTGCACAAAGCTGGCTTTATTGGTTTGATATTTACTTATTTGACATTTTCCATGGAATATCATTCCTTTGGTTTATCATTTTTATTGGGCTATAAAATAAAAATAGGATACAAAATAGGAAAATGAATAGGAAAATGGTGAGGAGGAAGAGGGGGAAGAGAAGTGAGGGAGGATAAGAAAAAAGAAAAAGAAAAATTGATTTCCAATTCTCTCTGTTACAGTAAAAGAAGGCATTTGTTTATATTACTACAAAAAAAGACAAAAGTTGTGATTTGATGTTAATGCCTTATTTTACTGGAACAGAGAGAATCGAAAGTCAATGTTTCTTTTTTCTTTCTTTTCTTATCGTTCCCTCGAAATATCATTTCACCTGACCATGATTTGGTCCTTATATCTGAAGCTTGCCTCTGGCATAACCCCTGAATGCAACAACCAAACCAAACCACAATGAAAGTGTGGCATTCCCAGTGGTGGGCTTCAAATTTTTTAACAACCGGTTCTCTGCCCTAATGACTGGCTGGGTGGACATGTGACTGGGTGGACATGTCATTCATCACACCCAGTCCCGACACCCAACCACTCGCCTCAAAGGCAGAGGTAGGATTCAGCCGGTTGGAGTTAATCCCACCATTGGCTGGCCCATCCAGCCCTGACTGTTTTTCAGCCTGTTTTTTTGCTGTTTTTTGGACTATTTTCAGGCCATTTTTCAGGCTGTTTTCAGTCTGTTTTTGATTTTTCAGATCAAAAACAGCCTGAAAAATGGCCAAAAAACAGGCCAAGAACAAGTGGGGGTGGAGCCAGCTAGTGATGGGATTTATTGGTTCATCAAACTCCACCTAATCTTAACTGCCGGTTCACTCGAACCAGTGAGAATCAGCAGTCGCCCACCTCTGGGTTTTCCTATACAATAATTTTTTTCATCAAGAATTCCTCTCAGGGCCCCAGGATTCATATTTTCAGTATTTAAGCCCCCATATTCATCCCACCAGGCATTCTTTCCCCTCTGCTCACGTCGACACTCTGGTTCTGATCCACTCCAGCCTCCTAATTCTTGGCAAATCCGTTCCTTGGATCCAAAAAGGATAAGACCATTCTCACAAGTATAGCGGACCCGATATTCTATCCGATATTGGTTTCCTTCTTTTCGACTACCAATTGGAATCCCTGGGTTAGTACAATGGCCAGCTAGATAGGAGAAGAGAGGACACCATGAATTAAACAGTCATTTTGAAGTATATGCATTTAGCAACAAATATATTTGGCATACATGAAATATCTTTCAGTTCTCCAAAAGCGAAGAATTAAAGCAACAAAAGGTGGGATTCAAAAAGAGAGAAGACAAGGATGACGGCTGCCTCTATTCTTGCTCGTGTTAGTTCTTGAGTTAATGAATAGAGACAGAAGACAAGGTGAGAAAATTAGGGAGATTAAGTTTAAAAAAGAAACGTATAAATTGAAGCATTTGCAATAATTTGGTCTTAATTTTGTAAGATCCATTCAAGGGAATAGAAACATTAATGGAAAATGAAAGGACTTGGTATATTATCAGGTTATAAGATTAATAATCCAAAGACAAAAATGTCAACAAAAATATAAATTTAGAAGAGCAAACAGAACTAGAAATAGAAAAAATAAAATATTTGGGCATTATGTTGACAATAGGAACAGTATGTAATTTCATAATAATTATGTTAAGGCATGTCCTTTGGGACATGTAAATGAAAGGTTGACACCTCATTTCCACACTGAATACAACCAAGTTTTTCCATAGGAAACGTTTTGAGCATAGTTTTGAGGGAATTGACCCTGCATGATGTCTGGGTGTGCCCAGGGGTGGGCTGATACTGGTTCGTACTGGTTCAGGTGAACCAGATGCTAATTTAACATCTGTTCACCAAACCAGTAGTTACAATGACTGGCTGGCCCTGTCCACCCAGCCTTGACCCTGCCAGGAGTCTCCACGCAGCCCATTTTGGATCCCAGGTAAGTGCAGGACTCGCTTAGAGACTTAGAGAAAGTGAAAAATAGGCCTCCTGGGACCTGGGGAGGCCGTTTTCATCCTCCTGGAGGCTTGAGGAAAGCTTCCAGAGCCCAGAGACAGCAAAAAATGGGCCTCCCAGAAATTCGGGAAAGCTGGAAATGGGCCCATTTCTGGCCTTCAGAGGGCCTCTGGAGCTTGTGGAGGCCATTTTCGTCCTCCCAGAGGCTCAGGGAATGCCTCCAGAGCCTGGGAAGGGCAAATACCAATACCACCGCTGTGGTGCAGGAGGCTGACTAGGCCACGCCCACCATGACCACACTCATCCAGCAACTGGGCAGAAAACCGGTTGCTAAATTTTTTGAAGCCCAGCCCTGGGTGTGCCATGTGTGGAAATGAGGCATCAGCATTGGTGGCTGATAGTGTGTATTGGCTAATGGCAGCTGTGTCTGTTGATAGCTGAATATTGATGACAGAAGATTAAAAACTGATGTTGTGTTTTCAAAGACAGAAAAGAAAAGGAAGTCTGAAGTGAGAACAACTGATAGGACTTGCATGTGATGAATTAAATTAATTAATTAAGTTAATTAATTTTCATACTCACTTCCATCATAACAAATGGTTGTTTTTCCACTCCATTTCCCATTGGGAAGGCAAGTGCGGACTTTAGAGCCCTTCATATTGTATCCTCCGTAGCAAGTAAATGTGATGTTGTCATTTATATTGTAATGTTGCTGTGGGGGCTCAAAGTAACCATTTTCAAATTCTGTAACTCTGGGGCAATAAATCACTGAAAAGAATAAGTCATCAGTAAGCAGGATTGAATACTTCACGGTTATATTCCCTACCTCAATAAATTAATTGTTTCCTCTCCTTCTTGAGCTATTTCAATATTCAGCGTATGAAATAGTGCAGAGGGGTTGTCTGACCTGGGACTCAAGAACTTGTAATGGAATTTCAAACTTTCTGTGTTGCTGAGAGAGCCAGTGGGACAAGGAGAACTGTACTTCCTCCATCCATGTTGCTGGTCATCCATAAGAACAACCGATGTAGTTGTCTGAACCCAGACTGAGAAGAATGTAGATAACTTGCTTCAGTCAGGATCATCTGTAGATGCCTAGCTTCATCTTTGTTCCTTTCCCCCAAAAGGATAACTTCAAATGGGTCAGAAGTTGCCCAGAATAGCTGGACTAAAGGATTACCTCAGGAGAAATAAACACACTACTAAATGTCTATGGAGATTCTCAATCATCCAGGGCATAGTTTTTCCAAACGTGCTTTTTCTGATTTTTTATTTTATTTTTTTCCTTGAAAATGTTTTACTTCTCATCCAAGAACTGACGAAGCTTTTTGGATGAGAAGCGAAATATTTTCAAGGAAAAAAAACCAAGAAAGTCTAGTTGCCTTTTGGAATAGCAACTTTGGGAAAAACATGCTACTACAAAGGTTGCCTTTTTCAAGAGGCAAGTGAACTTTCTGTTTTTTTCTTTGAAGACATTTCGCTTCTCACCCAAGAGAAGCTTCTTCAGCTCTGACTGAATGGTGGGATTTATACTCCTTCCCTGCCATACAGTCAGAACTGAAGAAGCTTCTCAGACAAGAAGCAAAACATCTTCAAAGAAAAACCAGAAAGTCCAGTTGCCTCTTGAAAAAAGCACCTTTGGGACAACCATGATCTGGATGCAGAGGTAGCGGAAATTTTGAGTAGTTTGGAGAACCGGCAAATATCACCTCTGACTGTAGATTTTACAGTATCCTTCCTCTGTCATGCCCACCAAGCCATGCCCACAAAATCAGTAGTAAAAAAATAGAATCCCACTACTGCCTGGATGACTGAGAATCTCCACAGACACATACCAATACTTATTTCAATGCTGGGGCACCGAACCCTTCCTCAAAGTGGTGTTCGCTCTAAGCTGTGTTCAGAAATAGCCTGAACAAATGAAGAGCATCTCTCTGGCTGTAAATGTCACCAGAGGTATCTTGATGCACCACCAAGCAGCCACTTATATTATCCCAATCACATGGTTAAAAAGAGTCACCGATGATGGCTTCCAAAGGACCACACATGTTCCGACTTCATTGTGGAGGTAGAGTAGGGTTGGCAATCAGGACCGTCCAATTTATAGATCTAGTATTTTCCTTGATACTGAACGCAGTTCACTGAGGAAGAATGACTTCTAAATAAGAAATTACCATTTTTTGATAGTAAAATCATTAGGTCTGATCTTTGGAGTAAATGCTCAACATCTCTAGTAGCTGAAGATATGCAGGAAGGTTTCAAGTCCAACATTGCACATTTGGATGCCAACAAAGCATTGGTGGGATTCAAATTTTTTTACGACTGATTCTGTGGGTGTGGCTTGGTGGATGTGCCAGGGGAAGGATACTGTAAAATCTCCATTCCCACCCCACTCCTGGGGGAAGGTTATTACAAAATCTCCATTCCTTTCTTATCCCACTAACCTGCTTTCCAGCTCCATTCTCTTGTGCAGGGCAACCAAAGATGACCCAGCCGATCAGCTGGGACTCGGGAGGCGGAAAATAGATGGGGTGGGGCCAGTCAGAGGTGGTAGATGCCGGTTCTCTGAACTATTCGAAATTTCCACTATCGGTTCTCCAGAACTAGCCAGAACCTGCTGAATACCACCTCTGCAACAAAGCCATGGGTCTCCCCATGAAATCAAAAGGGCCCCTAAAACCTATGAGCTCCAAAACAGGACATCCCCTCAGTGTGTCACTGCTTTCATGGCCAGCTGAAAGGCAGACTGTCTTTTCTAAATTTATAAATTAAATTATACCTTTGCACCAGGCCCGGGAGATGATCATATTATTTATATTTTTCATAGTGCTCCAGTATCTTCCTGGTTCGCATGTCCGGTACTCGGTAGGGTATGGGTATTGGCCCTCTGGGCATATATACTGAAGCACTGTGCCGTTCAGCAGCACGACTGTTTTGCCTCCTGCAATTTCGTGTGACTTCAGCACATCACAGCTACCATCCACGCCATCTGAAGGGAAGAAACACAACAGAACATTAAAAGGATTCCAGTGATAACCTATTTCCTAAGTCAGTGTTTCTCATCCTTGCCAACTTTCAATCTATCAGGATCGAGCTGGAAGGGACTTTAGAGGTCTTCTAGTCCAACCCCCTGCTCAAGCAGAAGACCCTCTCCCATATCAGACAAATGGTTGTCTAATCTCTGCTTTAAAATTTCCAGTGTTGGAGCATCCACAAATGGTCGCCAAACTAAAAAAAAAAAAAATGTTGAGACTTTGGAAAAGGTTCAGAGAAGAGCAACAAAGATGATCAAAGGCCTGGAGACTAAAACTCATGGAGAACGATTGCAGGATTTGGGTTTGGCTAGTCTAAAGAAAAGAAGAAATTGGGGTGACATGATAGCAGTATTTGAGGGGCTGCCACAAAGAGGAGGAGGGGATCAAATTATTCTCCAAAGCACCAGAGAACAGGACAAGAAACAATGGTTGGAAGAAACGTTTCTCTCTCACACTCTCTCTCTCCCTCCCTCTCTCCCCCTACCTATTTGTCAAGCAATTATAAAATAATCCTAATTGTTCTGTATGTAAAGTGGATGACTCCAAATCTACCATTCTGATTGGTTAAGGAAAAGACAAGTGGATTGGTTCACTAGGAACCAATCCAAAGAGATACCAAAAAGGCGGCAAATCTAAATAGCTGCCATTGGCTGCAAGCAGGCAAGCCAGCCTGTATAAAAGGGCTGGCCCCGGCTTCAGCCGGCGTTCCGTTACTAGCTGTTAACAATAAAAGTATTTGTTGTTGGAACCCGGTCTACCTCGTGTGTTTTCCGAACAAAACACTAATGGTAAGCACAATTAACCAGTGGAACAGCTTTCCTCCAGAAATTGTGGGTGTTCCATCACTGCAAGTTTTTTAGAAGAGACTAGACTCCCCTTATCTGAAATGGTATAGGTTCTCCTGCTTGAGCAGGGGGCTGGACTAGAAGATCTCCAAGGTCTCTTCTGATCTGATCTGTTCCATTCCATTCGACCACTGCCCTAGGAGGTAAGCTGTAGTGCTTGAAATTGGTTTATTTTGAACGCTGCATGCGCAAAGCACACTCTCATAGAACCGGTAGTAAAAAAAGTTTGAATCCCACCACTGTTTGGACCCTTCTTCTTTGTGGCAGCCCCTCAAATACTGGAATGCTGCTATCGTGTCCCCACTAGTCCTTCTTTTCTGTAGGCTGGCCACGCCCAGTTCTTACAATTGTTTTTCACATTTTTTTTTTTTTATATAAATTTTTATTAATTTTCTACAAACAGACAAACATACGAAACATTAAAAACATCTACTCTCATATATACTTCCGGTGTATCGGTTGGTTCATCAGTTTTGTGCAATCATTTTATAGTGTCAATTACAATTATATTGCATAACCACTCATATTGTCAATCCATATTCTAATATTACTAAAAAAAATAATAATATCTTTTTCTGACTATACTTTTAATCATTCATGCTTTGTGAGATAACAATACTTCAAACAGTTTATTCTATAACTTATCATATAATCATAACAAGTCAATCCTAAAAACTCTTCATATATATAATATTAATGCTCTATTATTGTATTTTATCATCTAACCATTGATAAAAAAAACCCCAAATTGCATAAAATTGTTTATCTTCTTGTTCTCTAATTTCAAATGTCAATCTACTCATCTCAGCACATTCCAATATTTTCTCAATAATTTCTTCCTGCAATGGTATTTTCTCATTCTTCCAGTTTTTAGCAAATACAATCCTAGCCGCTGTTAATACATTTACAATCAAATATTTCAAGTCTTTATTATATATATCAGGTAAAATTCCCAATAAAAAGATCTCTGGCTTCAAGTCTATGTGTTTCTTTGTCATTTTTTCCAACCACATGTGAATTTTAGTCCAATATTTTCTAGCATTCTCACAAGTCCACCACATATGATAGTATGAGCCAGGTATCTGATGACATTTCCAACATTTTTCAGATTTGTTCTTGAACATTCTTGCTATTCTTGTCGGGGGAAGGTGCCACCTGTAAAACATCTTATACAAGTTTTCTTTATATGCTATTGACATTGTCATTTTATAATTTTGAGACCACAATTTTTGCCATTGCTCTAAATCAATCCCATATCCAAAATTCTTCCCCCAAGCAATCATAGTTTCTTTAACTTGTTCTTCCTCTAGCTTAATTCCCAATAAATAACCATATAACTTTTTAATCACTTTCTCATCAGTACCCATCAATATCTTATCTAAATCAGTCTGTTTATCATAGAATCCTTCCGTTTTAAAATCTTCAAGATATCTTGAGTGTATTTGCGCATATGAAAACCAATTCATCCTTATACCTTGTTCCTCTAAATTTTGGATCGTTTTAAGTCCACCCTTTTCATCCAACAGTTCCCCATATCTAACTGTTTGTTCCTTTTTATAGATCATAGGATAGGAAAATGCTTCAATAGTCGATAACCAAACTGGAATTTTCAAGTAACATTGTTTTTTTATCTTTTCCCAATTTAACCACAAAGACTCCCGTATATAATGTCTTCTGAAATACCCCTGTGTTTTAGTTCCCTTGTACCATAAAAAAGCATGCCAGCCCAACAGTAAATCATGTCCTTCTAATGTCAACAATCTATGTTTTCTTAATGTTATCCATTCTTTGACCCACATCAAACTTGCAGCTTGATAATACAATTCCCAATTTGGCAGGCCAAAACCTCCTCAATTTCTAGCATCTTGCAAAAGTTTTAACTTTATTTTCGCTTTTTTACCTTGCCATATAAACTTCAACATAGTTTTATTTAAATCTTCAAAATAGTCTTTTCCAAGTCTAATTGGTATTGTTTGAAAGAGAAATAAAATTCTAGGTAAAATATTCATCTTAATTGTTGAAATTCTCCCTATTAATGACAATTGTAAATTTTCCCATTTCTTCAAATCTGTAATTATCTGTTGTTTGAGTTTAATATAATTATTCTCTTTTAATGTGCTACATCTTGCTGTCAAATATCCCCAGATACTTAAGTATCCCCAGATACTTAACCTTGTTTGTAATTTGAATTTTCAAAAGATCTGTCAGTTCTTCTCTTTGTCTCAATAACATGTTTTTTGTCAAAATCTTTGTTTTATCTTTATTTATTTTCAAGCCAGCCATCTCACCATATGTCTCTACCTTTTCCAATAACTTTGGAGCGGTTTCTAACGGGTCTTCCAGAATAAAAGCTAAATCGTCAGCAAAAGCTTGTAGTTTAAATTCTTCCTTTTTAATTTTCATTCCTTTTATATTTTTGTCATCTCTAATATTTCTATTCAACACTTCCAAAGTTAATACGAATAATAAAGGAGATAGGGGACATCCTTGTCTTGTACCTCTTCTTATATTAATAAGATCTGTAAATTCTCCCTCCATCATTACCTTTGCTGTCTGTTTATTATATATGGCTTCTATTGCTTGAATAAATTTTCTGGCAAAGCCCATCTGTTCCAATAATAATAACATAAATCTCCAGTTCACGTTGTCAAATGCCTTTTGAGCATCTAGGAATATCAAAGCCATTTGTTTTTCAGGATGAGCCTCATAATATTCCAAGGTATCCAAAATTACTCTCATGTTGTCTCTAATTTGTCTCTTTGGTAGAAATCCATTTTGATCTGGATGAATAAAATTATTTAAATATTTTTTCAGTCTTTCTGCTAAAATTGAAGCAAAGATTTTATAATCTGCATTCAATAAGGAAATAGGTCTATAGTTCTTAATTTGCAGCGGGTCAGCCTCTTCCTTTAAAATAAGTGTAATATAAGCCTCTGACCATGTTTTGGGTGTCATCTTTTTTAACATAACTTCATTCATAATTTCTAACAATGGAGTGTTCAATGATTCTTGAAATTTTTTATAGAATTCTGCCGGAAGCCCATCTGGACCTGGTGCTTTCCCATTATTTTGTCTTTTAAATGCTTCATTTAATTCCATCATTGTTATATTGCTTTCTAACATTTCTTCAGTCTCTTTAGGTATCTTCGGTAGGTTAACATTCTGTAAATACTGTTTAGTTTTTTCCTCATCAATATTCTCTTGTTTATATAGTTGTCCATAATAATCTCGAATAATTTCCTTTTTCTCCTTATTACCACAACAAACTTGACCTTGATCATCTATTAGTTTCAATATTTTTCTTGATTCCTTCTCCTTTCTCAGTTTATATGCTAGCCATCTACCTGGTTTATTTGCATCTTCAAAATAATTCTGTTTAGAATTTCTAATTTTCTGTGCCAGTTCTTCTTTCTCTATTAATTCCATTTTATGCTTAATTACATCCAGTTTCAATTTAATATCTTTTTTCTGTGGTATTTTCTGTAATTCTTTTTCAAGTCTTATATATTCATCTTCCAAGGCCTTAGAGGTTTGTCTTTTCCTAATATTCTTTTTTCTTGTATAGTCTATTATCAAACCTCTTACATATGCCTTCATTGTATCCCAAACATTCTGTATTGAAGTATCTTCTTTTTTATTTTCTTTAAAAAAAAAACCAATTCCTTCTCCATCCATTGTATAAAATCTTTCTCCTTTAAAATAGTATTGTTTAATGTCCATCTCGATCTTTTTTTTTGTCCCTTCCATTTAATTGTCATTGGACTATGATCTGCCCAAGTACTTATTTCAATATTTGTTTCTTGAATAGTAGATATTAATTCTGTTGAGATCCAAATCATATCTAATCTGGACCATGATAAATGTCTATTAGAATAAAAAGTATATTGTTTAGTTTTAACATTTCTTTCCCTCCAAATATCTTTTAAGGTTAATTCATCTGTCATTTTAAAAAAAGATTTAGGGAGAATCTTTCTATTTTGTTTTGTTGTTGTTGTTATATAGTCCAATTTATTGTCCACAATTCCATTAAAGTCTCCCATCATAATTATGTTAACATAGTCCAGTCTAATTATTTCCATATGTAGTTTTTTATAAAACTCTTCTTGTTTATCATTCGGAGCATAAATTGCAATCAAGAGTATTTTTTTATTATTATCCATTATTTCCACCATTAATACTCTTCCATCTTCATCCGTGTATATCAGTTTTGCTGGAATATCTTCTTTAATGTAGAGAACCACTCCTCTTTTCTTACATTGAATCAAAGAAGTAAATATTTTCCCTAATTTTGGCTGTACTAACAATTGCTCATGTTGCTTTTTAATATGAGCTTCTTGTAAGCAAATTATATCAAATTTTAATTTCTCTAATTTGTGAAAGGTTTTCCTTCTTTTAACAGCTGAGTTAAGTCCATTTATATTCATTGTAATCAGTTTTTTTTCTTCCATGATTATGCTTTATATTTAGGTCTAACAGCTCTCGTAGCTCTCACTTCACGTTGTTCTTTACTGTCTACCTGTCCACCTACAACTCCTTTCTCTTTTTCAATCTCCAGTTGTTCCTCCAGGCTCTTAATTATCTTAGTTGCTCTTCTTTGCGTTTTTTTTCCAAAGTCTCAACATCTTTTTTGTGATGTGGTGATCAAAGCTGGATGCAGTATTTAATTTATGATGTGTCAAGTGAAGTTAAAGTTGACTGGGTTAACAAATACTATTCTAAATCCTGAATAGCCAGCCTATAGGATATATGATTTTTAATTTTGGTTTTGCTGACTGCAAGTCAATCTTAACTTCCAGTCACAACATGAAAAGGTCCATGCAGTTTTTCTTGGCAATGTTTTTCAGAAGTGATTTTCCTGAGCACTGGGAGAAGGAACTGGCCCCGAAGTTTCTCATTCTGGCCTCAGGCCTAAGGCAAGACTAAAGCCTCCATCCTTCACTTTTGACCACAATTGAGCCCAAAATTTTTGCTGCTAAACAAGGCAGTTGTTCAGTAAGTTTTATAGGTGATTTTTATCCCATTTCTTTCTTGTTAAATGGATTACTATAGCTGCTGTTAGTATAAGATAGATAGATAGATAGATAGATAGATAGATAGATAGATAGATATGATTAACAGATCAATAGATTGATACAGATAGATGATTAATAGATAGATGATAGATATAGAGATAGATGATTGACAGATAGAGATGATTAACAGATAGACAGAATTAGATAGATGATTAATAGATATAGATGATTAATAGATAGATTGATGATAGATATACAGATAATTAATAGCTATAGATGATAGATGTTTTGTTCGGAAAACACACGAGGTAGACCGGGTTCCAACAACAAATACTTTATTCTTAACTAGTCAGTAAATAGGAACACTTGGCTGAAGCTGAGGCCAGCCTTTTATACAGGCTGGCTTGCCTGCTTGTAGCCAATGGCAGTTGCTTAAATTTGCCGCCTTTTAGCAGCTCTTTGGATTGGTTCCTAGTGAACCAATCCAATGCTTAGTTTATTTGACCAATCAGGTTTGCAGATTTGGAGTCACCCAATTTACATATAGAACACCCCTCCCCCCTTAGTTCAGTCCTACGTGGTGACGTAGTCTCGCAGGTAGGCGGGGCTTTTCCAGACTCGACTTGACTTGCACGGTTCATTCTTAGTGCAGACTTCGACCGGTTCGGATGGGGCTGCTGTGTCGTGCGTTCTTCTCCCTGGAACCGTCTGGAAGTGTGAGTCAGCCATTTTACCGCCGCCTGAGTTTCTTAGGCTGGCGGTTTTGCCGCTCCCTCCCGTTTCCTCCGGGCAGGTCGAGCTGGCCTGGCTGGCCCCTTCCGATGGGCTCTTCACGCAAGTCTCTCGAAACAGTGAGTCTTTTATTTGCTCTTTTTGTTCGTATGTTTCATGGGGTTTGGTTTTAAACAGTTCTTTATTTACTTCTCGCCTTCCCCCCCGACCTTGGTTTGCAATTCGTCGGTTTTGTCGGTGAATGGTTGTAAGTCTGTGGTTCTCTCTATAAGTCGGGATCGAAGCTGGTCTATGTGCCGCTTCCATTCCCTGCCATCCTCTATTATTAATCGGTAGGATTTGGGGCCTGTGATTTGGGTAATCTGTCCTGGTAGCCATACCGGGTCCCCGGTGAAGTTTTTAGCGTATACTAAATCACCTATTTCGAATTGTCTAAACCGTGTAGAGGAGTCAGGGGGGTTTTCTGGAGTAAAATTTGGGTGTAACCTATCAAGGTGAGATCTTAACTTTCGCCCCATAAGTAATTCTGCTGGGGACTTGTTGGTTATGGTACTGGGCGTTATGTGCTGGAGTGTGAGCAAACGGTTTACTTTCTGTTGGACATCTCCGGCGTCCATTCTTTCTAAACCTTCTTTAGTAAACCGGACCATTCTCTCAGCCCTGCCGTTCGCAGCCGGGTGAGCCGGCGCGGTTAGGGCATGTCTTATACCTAGGGAAGCTAGGTATTGCTCAAATTGTATGCTGGTTAGCTGTGGCCCATTATCTGAGACAAGAACGTCCGGTATGCCATGGGTGGCAAAAAGGTTGTCCAGCTTTTTAATTACACTTTCTGTTGTCGTTGATGGCATAACTTTTACTTCAAGCAAATTCGAATAGGCATCAACGACAATCAGAAAGGCATGCCCCTTGGTAGGACCCGCGAAATCAATGTGTATTCTTGACCAAGGTCCCCGAGGGGTTTCCCAGTCCTTAACGGGTGCTTTTGGTGGGGATGGTCTAATTGCCTGGCATTTGTTGCATGAGCTTACCCAATACTCTATGTCCTTATCAATACCCGGCCACCAAACATAACTTCTAGCAAGGCTTTTCATCTTAACCATTCCCGGGTGCCCTTCATGTAACAACCTAAGTACCCGGGGTTGTAATTTGGCAGGAATTACCACCCGATCACCCCACAACAAACATCCCTTTTGGATTGAAAGTTCAGTCTGTCTGGACCGGAAAGGTTTAAAGTTTTCAGTTTTTTGATTCTCCGGCCAGCCTTTACCTACCCAGCTAAGAACGCGGGCAGTCAATGAGTCTTTCGCAGTGGCTCTGGCGACATCATAAGCTGATATGGGTAGATCGGGGCAAGTCTCAATTTGTAGCGTTGTCATAGCTGGTGCCGGGTCTTCGTCAGTTGCTGGTAAGGGTGCTCTGCTCAAAGCGTCCGCATGGGAAATTTGTTTCCCTGGGCGATGTGTCAGAGTGTAGGAATAAGCTGCTAGGAATTCTGACCGTCTAGTCATTCTTGGGGACAGTATATTAGGTGTTGGCTTGTTTCCCGCCAAAATCCCCATCAGCGGTTTGTGGTCTGTTATGATTTGAAAAGTCCGCCCATATAAGTACTCGTGGAAGTATTTTACTCCAGCGACAATTGCAAGAGCTTCCCTGTCCAATTGGCTGTAATTCTGCTCGGTTTTGGATAGAGTCGTAGAGTAATATGCGACGGGTGCTTCTCTGCCATCAGGTAGTTGGTGGCTCAGGATGGCACCTACTCCGTATGGTGAGGCGTCGCAGGTCACCCTTAATGGCAGTGTGTTGCTAAATTGGATGAGAACGTTTGTTGATGTTTGCAAGCTTTTAATATTTTGGAAGGCTTTTTTTTCTTTGTAACCCCAAGTCCAAGTTGCCTTCTTGTCTAAAAGACGGAGTAACGGTTCTGCTATAGTGGCCTTGTTTGGCAGGAACACATTATAGAAATTAATTAGTCCTAAAAATGCTTGTAGTTCGGTTTTATTTCTTGGTTCAGGTGCGTCTTTGATTGCTTAAACTTTTTTGTCTGTAAGGTGGATACCCTCTCCGTCTATTGAGTAGCCCAGGAATTCGACGCTATTCTAAATTAAACAGCACTTTTCTCTTTTTACCTTGAGACCAGATTCCCTAAACTTAGTTAATACTTCTTTGAGTCTTTTCCTTAATTGAGTTTCATCTCTGGCCGAGATTAGGATGTCATCAAAATAGGGAACGACTCCTTGTATGCCATTTAGGAAGCGTTCCATCAGACTCTGGAAAACGCCAGGGGCCACGCTTACTCCAAATTGGAGCCGGTGACATTTTAATGTGCCCTTATGGGTGACTATAGTCTGTGCTTCTGCTGTTTCTGGGTCCACTGGGAGTTGTTGATAGGCTTGTGCCAAGTCGAGTTTCACAAAAACTTTGCCCTTTCCCAGGGAGTGAAGCAAATGCTGGACTACTGGCACCGGGTATGCGCTTGGTTGTAATGCATAGTTCAGGGTAGCCTTATAGTCACCACAGATTCTAATGGACCCATCAGGTTTTATGGGTGTGACAATAGGCGTTTCCCACTTGGCATGGTCCACAGGTTCTAACACCCCTTGGGCTATTAATTTGTCCAGCTGTTCCTCTATTTTTGCCTTTAGTGCAAAAGGAACTTGCCTGGCTTTTATTCTTCGTGGGGCTATTTGGGGGTTTAGATTGAAAGAAATGGGATTTCCCCGATATTTGCCAAGTGAGCCGTCAAAAACGTCCTGGAATTCTCAGATGAGGTCGTCTTCCCAGCCGGTTGTAGTCACTCGATCGATCCCGTTCATCCTGATGCCCAATGGCGCGAACCATTCGATGCCCAGGAGGCTTGGTCTGTCTTGGTCGACTATGGTCAGCGGTAGCATCTTGACGTGTTGTTTGTAGGCGACTCGGAATTGTCCCATGCCTACACAGGGATTTGGTTTCCCTGATAGTCCTTGAGGGTTAGGTGCTGCTTCTTCAATTCTTTGGGTTTGATACCTGGGACTAGCTGTCTTATTGTGTCCAACGATACCATGGAGAGGAAGGACCCTGAGTCCACTTCCATCTTGCAGTGTTTTCCTTCGATTTTTACGATGACTTTAATTTTCTTCCCGCTTTCCGTCTGAGCGCTCTTTATAATGACAGTTTGGTGTGTATTGGCTCGCTTCTCTTGTTGCCACTTTCTCTCAGCTCGTTTAGGCTCAGCTCGTGTTGGGGAATTTCTGCGTCTCGTTGGGCTGTAGCATTTTTTGTTCCTGCAGACTTTCTCGATGTGCCCTCGTTTCTTGCAATGCCGGCAGATGGCATCGAGAAATCTGCATTCAGCTCGGGGATGGTTTCCTCCACAGCCAGCGCATTCCAGCCAATTTCTTCTTTCGCACTCTTTTCTGTTCGTGAGCAAACGGTGGACCTCGTCGTCTTCTTCACTCGATTCAATTGTTTCGCCTGACTCTTCGTAGTGGGTTGTGGTGGCAGGCTGCTTTCTGTCTTTGGTTGGTGTTTCTTCGCTGTGTGTGTTCATCTTTTTCATGGCTATGGCAGATTTTTTCGTGGCTTCAGCGGCTGTGCCTTCCGCGATGGCTTCGGTAACGGTGATGTTGGGCTTGTTGAGTAATTTACTCTGTGTGGTCGAGTCTCTCAGGCCCAACACCACGCGATCCCTCTGTTAAGCCTGGGTTCCCCAACCAGGGTTAGGTAGACAAGCTAAACAGAATGTGCAGCGTTAGTCAGATAGGCGCACAGATAAATGAGTGAGCTAAGCTTGTATGTTTATTAATATACAGTAAAAATAACAGATACGATTGTGCTATCAAGAATATAGTTTATTCCATTATAAGTTCATGGTATAGTCAAATAACAGTCCAATACTCATGTATCAAGTAGTCAGTCCAATCAGGGGTATTCAGTTAGCAAAGTCCATGTAGAATATCCTATGTCAGTTCACTTACAAAATCAGTCCTTTGTTGTCTCTCCCGTTCGAGCTATGCAGTCTTGATTCCAAGCAGTAATCAGGGATCATCAAAGCCAGAGAGAGAGAGCAAGCCGTAGTCTTGCTACTTTTATATTGTTTTCTTAACCACTCCTTTAATTGCTATTTCACAGTTAAAGCTGTATACACTCTAACATACACTAACTATGATTCATAGTTATTATTTCACCTAAACCAGCTAGGGTAAACAATGTTATCCCTAACACCCTCATTGCTTCGTCAATGTTCAAAAATTCACACTCACCCCCTAACTGTCTAAGGGCAGCGATGAAATCGGCGACGGTCTCTCCCTCTCTCTGGTCTCTGCGGTAAAATTCGTGTCGCTTTATTAAGTTTGACACCATCGGAGCGTAGTGTGCTTTGAGGAGTGTTTGCAATTCTGTCCACGTTAGTTGTTTAACATCTCGGGGCTTCGCAAGGGCCTTTGCCATCTTGAAAACTGTTGGCCCGCAGTGCATCAGGAATACAGCTCTCTTGCGTTGCTCTGAAATGTCTTCCATTTCATTGCTCTCCAAATACATCTGGAAGCGATCAGCATAGGAATCCCAATCCTCTTCGTTGGGATTGAAGGGTGCGGGCGGTGCGTTGTTTCCAGGCATCTTGGTTGTCATCTGGACTTCTTATCACCGCGTGCAGGTTTTTCCGTTCAGGACGATCCCATCCTTGTCGCCAGTGTTTTGTTCGGAAAACACACGAGGTAGACCGGGTTCCAACAACAAATACTTTATTCTTCAACTAGTTAGTAAATAGGAACACTTGGCTGAAGCTGAGGCCAGCCTTTTATACAGGCTGGCTTGCCTGCTTGTAGCCAATGGCAGTTGCTTAAATTTGCCGCCTTTTAGCAGCTCTTTGGATTGGTTCCTAGTGAACCAATCCAATGCTTAGTTTATTTGACCAATCAGGTTTGCAGATTTGGAGTCACCCACTTTACATATAGAACAATAGATATACAGATAGATGATTAATACGGTAGATAAATAGATATGATTAATAGATCGATAGATCGATAGATTGATTGTTTGATAGATGATTAATAGAGAGAGAGCTGATTAATAGAAAGAGAGGGAGAGAAAGAATGATTAATAGATATAGATAGATAGATAGATAGATAGATAGATAGATAGATGATGAATAGTAGAGAGAGAGAGATGATTAATAGATAGATAAACAGAGAGAGAGAGAGAGATAGGGAGAGAGAGAATGATTAATAGATACAGATAGATAGATGATTAATAGATAGACAGGCAGACAGACAGATAGACAGATAGGCAGGCAGGCAGATAGATTTAAAAAACAGCTTCCTTCCTTTTTGATCACTTGGGGGTGGGGGGGAAATCCCTAAGGCAATGTTTCTCAGCCTTAGCCATTTTAAGACATGTGGACTTCAACTCCCAGAATTCCCCAGCTGATGATTTATGAGAGTCGAAGTTCATAGTCTTAAAATGGCTTAGGTTGAAAAACACTGACCTCAGTTTTGAACCTCAGGAATGCCATATAGATGGCTTCAGGCACCTAGTTGGCTTTCCACTTCAGCGATAGATTTCCAAGTATCTGTAATAAACCTTGCTTATCAAACAACTGTGTCCTTCAATCTTTAGCATTTGAGTCAGAGGGACAGAAACTGTTTTCAGGAATCAGAATTTGAAATCAACAACAAGCTAAAGTCAAATTCAAACTAAAGTCAAATTCAAGCTAAATGAAATGATAAGCCTTAAATTGGGACACCCGAGGAGGTCAAAAAAGTCACGATGGCGATGCAACCACATGTCTGAAGCCTATTTCTTATGTGCAAAGGGCAGGGCATTGATCCAGTACTTTGGTTAAAGGGGGAATAATAGTCCCCATAACCTCAGCATGTTTGTGGTGTGGACTCAGCTATGCAAATACTATGCAAACAATATGCAAATGTTTTCAAATTCTTCTTCTCTCGTGTCACTACACTTTTCCCAGCCACTGTAGAACACAGGCTCTGGCACATGGGGTGTAATCGTGGAGATCATGTGATGTACAGGGTTGTGGTAGCAGGGTGCAGTTTAATAGGTGTTCCATTGTCTGGGGAGCCTCCCCGCAGTTGCATTCTATGGATCCATCATGGTTGTATCCCCATTTCTGCATCAGGGCAGAACCTAACCAACACATATTTCATATACAAAGGACAAAGATACAAGCAAATTGAAGGAGCCCCTATGGGATCACCACTGTCACCCGATATTGCAAACCTGTTCATGGAAGAATTCGAATCCAGAGCCCTGGCTAATGCCACCCACAAACCCAAACTATGGCTAAGATACATCGATGACACATTTGTGATTTGGCCCCATGGAAAAGAAAACCTAAACAATTTCCTAACACACCTAAACAACACACACCCCAAAATCAAGTTCACCATGGAAATGGAAGTAAACAAACAACTACCATTCCTAGATGTACTAATCTACAAAAGAACAGATGGCACACTGGGACACACCATATACCAGAAGAAAACAAACACCAACCGCTACCTCAACATCCAATCCCACCACCACCCAGCACAGATAAATTCCGTCGCGAAAACACTAATTACCAGAACCAAACGCCTGGCAGATAAGACACATATAAAGACTGAACTATGCACCCTGACTGAAATATTGACAGCCAATGGCTTCCACAAAAACAAAATCACCAACTTGATCCACAAAAACACACCAAGACATAACAGAGACCTAGAAGATCAATAGATCCATGGAACAGCTGTCCTGCCCTACATAAGAGGTACCACAGATAAAATCAGTAAGATACTACACAGGCATCACATCAAGACTGCCTTCAAAACAGACAAAAAAATAGCAGCCATCCTGAGGAACCCCAAAGACAAAATTGACCTGGAAAACCAAGGCATATACGAAATTCCCTGTACATCATGCCCGGCCACATACATTGGACAGACCAATAGAAGAATAAGTACCCGCCTAGAGGAACACAAAAATGCAGTAAAAAAGCTGGAACACACCTCCTCACTAGTCCAACACATGAAAGCCACAGGTCATAACATCAACTTCAATGGCACCAAAACCCTAGCCACTATAGAAAACCCCAGCCACAGAATCATCAGAGAAGCCATAGAGATTGAAAAAAGACCTGACAGCATGAAGAGAAGAGATGATTCCACCAGACTGTCAATCATTTGGAAGCCTGCACTCTCAAATAGAAAGATCTCCATGCCACAAGCCAGGCAAACACCTGGGCAAAAACAGACTCCCCCTGATAGCTCCAACCTAACCCCCCCACCAGGCACCCAGGTGAAACCCAGCTTGCTAATGAATAGCAGCTTGCTAATGAAGAGCATTATATATATAACAATGTTTTATATATATATAACATTATAGGCCGCCCATCTTGCTGTAAGTAGCTCTGGGTGGCTTGCAGACCTAAAAAATACATCTACATTAAAACCCAAATAAATTGAAACCAAAGATTAAAATGAAGGACATCTTGATTAAATAAATAAATCTCTTTGCCCTTTCCTTTACCCTGAAGTCCAAGGAATTTCTTTTTTTTAGGTCAAACTCTGAAACAATCTTGCCTGAATAAGAATTCCCCATTTAAAAAAGGGGGAGGGGGATATGAAAGGAGAAGTAATCCAGGGCCATTTTATCTCAGGCAGTGCATCTCTATAACTCTCTGGTTTGGTTTTGCAACCCAACAGGACAGACACAGACTTCAGAGAGTAATTAGGACTGCAGAAAAAACAATTACTAACCACCTGCCTTCCATCGGAGGACCTGTATACTGCACGAGTCAAAAAGAGGGCTGTGAAAATATTTACAGACCCCTCACATAAATTGTTTCAACTCCTTCTCCCCTCAAAACAATGCTATAGGGCACTGCACACCAGAACAACTAGACACAAGGACAGTTTTTCCCTGAACGCCATCACTCTGCTCAACAAATAATTCCCTCAACATTGTCCAACTATTGCAAAGTCTGCACTACTATTACTGTTAATCTTCTCATCACTCCTTATCACCCATCCCCGCCCACTTGTGACTATATGACTTTAACTTTGTCGCTTGTATCCTTACGATTTATATTGACTGTTTCCTAGGATGATTTGGTTGCTTATTTGTACCCTATGACTATCATTGATGATTCTTGATCCTTGACGAATGTATCTTTTCTTTTTATGTTCACTGAAAGCATATGCACCAAAGACAAATTTCTTCTGCCCAATTACACTTGGCCAATAAATAATTCTATTAAATGCCAATAAAACCAATTATTAAAAGATTTAATCAGTCCCAGAATTATATCTCTAAGCCCCATGAATTTATAGTCCTTGAAGGCTATAAATTCCAATATATTTTGCACACTGTTAATCATAATAATACATTTAAATATATCTAATCCTAGTCTTTTGCTTTGGTCTGTGACTTACGACCACAATTGAGCCCAAAATTTCTGTTATTAAGTGTTCAATGAGTTTTGCCCCGTTTTATGACCTTTCTTGCCACAGTTATTAAGGGAATCACTGCAGTTGTTAAATAACTAACATGGTTGTTAAGAGAATGTGGCTTCCCCACTGACTTTGCTCGTCAGAAAGTCACAAAAGTTGATTGCATGACCCTGGATAGGGTGAGATTCAAAGCTCTTAACAACCAGTTCTGTGGGCGTGGCCTAATTTTTGGGTGTGGCTTGGTGGTCACATGACTAGTTGGGCATGGCTTGCTGACTAGGCATGTCTTGGTGGTCACGTGACTGGCTGGGCGTGGCTTGTATGTAAATATTGTTTTTTGATGTAAATATTGATTATTTTTATTTTTTTTAAAAGCAACTTTGACCCAAAATCAGGCAAAGCAGGCAGGCAGATTGAATTGCTCACAGAATCACAGGCTCACTCAGAGATCTATCTTTCTGCAATCTATTTACCAAAGGCAGGCAAATTGGATGGCGCGCACGTCAGGTAAGGAGTGTGTCGGTGGGGTGCGGCAGGGACAGCCAGTGGAGCAAGTTGCCGATTCTCCAAACTGCGCAGAATCATCACAATCGGTTCTCTAGAACCGGACCGACCAGGTAGAAGTATCCCTTACGCTGGGATACTGCAATTGTCATAAATATGAGTCAGTTGCCGAGTGTCTGATTTTGATCATGTGACTATGGCGGTGCTACAACGGTCATAAGTCTGAAAAATGGTTATAAGTCACTTTTTTCAGTGCCATTGTGACAAGATCTTGTGACAAGATTCCCTCCCTTCTCACTGGCTGTCCAAAAATCATAAATGCCTACTGGCGATTGCCAGAGTGCAAGGAAAGGGCCAGATCCAATCTTGGCCTTGGAAACAAAACACAGGGCACGGGGTCGAAAAAGTCAAGATGGCAGCTGTGGTGCCTCTGCCTGTCACAATGTGTGTAAATCGAGAGTGCGGGCTGTTATTAAAATGCATTATGGGGAGAGGGGTCTTTCGTGAGCAATGATGTCCCTGTAGAGCAGCATTTTTTTTAACCTTGGCAGCTTTAACACATGTAGATTTCAACTCCCACAATGCCCCTCGCTAACTAGGGAATTCTGGGAGTTGAAGTCCACACATCATGAGACTGCCAAGTCTGAGAAATGCTGTTTTACAGAGAAGCCATCTGGCCCTTAGGATGTAGCTGACTTAAAACTCCCAGCATTGCTCAGACTGGAGGTTGCTGTGAAATGAAGTCCGGCAATATTTGGTAAACTAGGGATTACACGCCCTTGAGAGAGAATTGATTTACCTTTTGCAAGGGTTCACACACTTATAGAAAGGGATGGTGTAATATTGACAAATTCTTTCTGTTGGGAAATGTCCAGATGAAAGCTGCAGGCCTGTCAATAACCCTGCAATGTAGTGTACTTAGTCTAATGGCTAATCCAGTTTGTTCAGGAAGGACTGTTTCTGAAAGTCCCATAAACCTCAAATGGTCATAATCATAAACTTTCTAAACCTTAACCTGTCTTATTTCTGACAGAAGGAGACCAAACAAACAAAAACCACTATAAATAGCCTAAAACCTGATTACAGACTTGCAAAAAACAAACCAAGTACTTCAAGAAAGAGAATATAACCATCGTGCTTTTTATCTTTACTTATGCTAATCTCAGCTTAATTCTTACTGAGATATGCTTAGCCTTGTATAAGCTGCTGTTAAAATGCAATAGCAAATACGAAAACATTTAGGTGCCAAAATTGTGGGTGCAAGATGTCTTTTTTTAAAGGTGTCCTTTACATAGGCATATATTTGATACAGTGGTGGATTAAGGTTCACTGGTGCCCTAAGCACTGACAAATCTTGGTGCTCCCCCTCCTTTCTTTGTACATACTGTACAAATGAAGCTAAGCTTTGGCTACATAAATGTTTTTGTGGTGCCCCATTGTGGTGTCCGAAGCACTTACTCAGTCTGCTTAATGGTTAATATGCCACTGATTTGATGCAAACCCAATAGCTTTCGTATTTATTCGTACAAGGAAGTTTTCAGCATACTGTCAGGCATTTGTTACTTATAAAATATGGTGTGATCTCTTGGATTTCACCCTTTTTCCAGTGTATGAAAGGCTATATAAAGGCAAAGGCTATCATTTCATTTATTTCATTAATCTTATTTGTTCATTTAATTTACACAGCTGCCCATCTTGAACACTTTCTGAGCAGCCAGAAATCTTTTTTTAAAAAACCATTATAGTTTTTCTTAAAAATAATTGCACTGAAAAATAACATAATGTCGGAAAGAGGAATTTATAAGCAAATAAATCTTCCCATTAGCCAGGGGAAGAGCTAGGCTTATAAACCTCTCTTTGTGACATTATGCTTTTCCAGTACAATTATTTTTAAGAAGGATTGCAATGGTTATTGTTTTGTTTCTAAAGATTGCTCATCGCCAAGAATCATGTGTTTGAGATAGGCAGCTGTATAAATTAAACAAACAAATAAGATCAATAAAATGAATGAAATCGAAGTCTTTGACCCTATTTAGCTTTTCAGACACTGGGAAAGGGGGAAAAAACCCAGGAGATGACACCATGCTTTATGAATGACCAATGGCTTAATGCCGAAAACTTCCTTGTAGGAATATGAAACCTACTGTGTGTGCCTCAAATATAAATGCCCATGTAAAGGATTCATCAACAGAAAGATCTACAATTTTTGACACCGAAATGATTTTGAAATATATCCAAGGCTTTTGAACATATTTTGAAATAGACCTTTGCCCATTTGTGGCTTTTCAAATGTGCAATTCAGAAAGGAAATGAAAATGTTTTGATTTCAAAACTCAAATATGAATTTTGAAAGCTTTCTTGTCTCTTAGACTTCAAGTGCCAAAGATTCTATGAGACAATCTCTTGATTGTTTTTCAGAAGCATTGCCAATAAAGCACAGACATTGTCAAATAAGATTGCCTGGAGGCTACCACATTATCATCATTGAATGTTCTTAAAAACTGTCTCTTATTAAAGAGTCATCCTTCCAATATTTTTGCATGTTAAAAAACAGCTAGAAATTATTTTTACTGAACTATGATTAACATGATGAATCCAAGATGCACTGAGAAAAATCACAGAAAGTACAAAACATAGACACGTGTACAAAGTCACAGTTTACACACACACATTTACTATGCATAAAATGTTGCCATATAATGGTCTATTGTTACTGAGATAAATTTGAAATCCACCCAAATTTGATAGAATTGTGGTTCCTCTCTCCAACGTTTCATTATTCTAACTTTGTGACTTTTTTTTTTTTTTAGGGTAGCAATCATGCTAAAATTAAATAAACAATCAATCCCTTATTTTGAAGATGTTAAAAAAGCCGTTATGCAAAATACACCAACTAGCCAAGACTGGAGAATAGAAGAAAGCAGCAACTATTCACTAGCAAAGAGTTGCAATAGGGGAATTGGGGAAAAAAAAACACTTTAAAAACTCATATGCGACAACTCTTTTCCTACATTCTTGTGACAGGACAAAAGTCAAAGAGATTTCAGGCTTCAAAAGCCATTAGCTTCCTCCAAGCACAACCTTGCTCTGGGCACCTGGAAGAAGTTCACCAGGTGTTTTTCAAAACTTACCTGTGCCAAGTCCCCGAAGGACAATGGCAATGTAAAGGAGCTGACGGATCCTCTGCATTCCTGCCTATTCTTTCCCGTCTACTGCTACTGCGGTACTGACAGATGCAATGCAGGGCAACTGCTTATGAAATGTATTTTCCTCCCTCCAGACACATTGTTGACTAACCCCACCCCGAGAAACCAGCTGAGTTTTGGGAAATAACACAATCTAATTAAGCAATTCTAAAGTTGGGTGGGAGAGAGGGGTGAGGCCAGAAGACCTTGCAGCTGCAGGTGGACAGGAATTCCCAAGGTTTTGGGAATAAAATTGGGAAAATCTGAATCGTGGAGGCAGGAAAAGAGGAAAGGTCATCTGGGAAATCCCCAGATTTAATATCACAAAGGAAAGTTTCACCATTTGAATTATGCCAGAGGAGTACTGCAGTGTATCAGGTCCCTGATATTGCTAAGCAATGCATCTAGCTTGGTGCCCAGGTGCATGGTTCTTATCTACCAACTCCCCCACACGCCTTCTAGCCTTCCGCTATTCAACAAGCCAAACTACAATACAAATAGCAATTTTGGGGGCATGTGACAATCAAACATAATTTCTAACAATTTACAGTTCTTTATCAGCATGGACTATGAGCGCAATAGGAAATCTAACTGATTTAGACTCGGGATAATTGTTTTCAGGATTGCCTGGGAATTGCAAACAAAAGCAATGGAGGCGCACATGGTCTGAACCACTCCTTCAAAACAATGAGAGTTTCATGGCAACATTAAGCGCGAAGAGGTTGGACAACCATTTGTCTGAAATGATATAGGGCAGGGGTGTCAAACTCAAGGGCCATGGCCCAGATCCAGCCCATGGGGTGCTTAGATCTGACCTGTGGACCCACCCTGGAAACAGCGAAGGACCGGCCCGCAGTCCCTCTGCCAGGAAAAAGGGAGCTCGAAGAGGCTGTGTCCAGCCATCCTGAGATCCGTTTTTGCTGGCAGAGGGCTTCAGGAGGCTGTGGCGGCCAAAAACGGAGTCTGGGAGGGCTGACGTGGCCGAAAATAGAGTCTCAATGAGTGACATCGAGCTGGCCACTCCCACCCTGGCCATGCCTCCCCCAAGGTCCAACAAAACCCTGATGCGGCCCTCAATGAAATCGAGTTTGACAACCCTGATATAGGGCTAGGTTGGACTAGAACAGGGGTCCCCATCCGGTGGACCACAGTCCACCACTGGGCCATGGCCTATTCACAACCAGGCCACATGAGTGGTGGTCTGGTGTGCGCAGCCCCTCTCACAGCCACACAAATGAAACCATGCGCATGCATGGTTGCACAAAACCACCCTTTGCACAAATCCATCCCCTCTGCTCCCCCCTCTCTGCATGCTGGGCCGCTAACTTGGAAAGATTGGGGCAAAGCTGGACTAGAAGGCTTCTAAGATCCCTTCCAACTCTGTTATTCTGTGACTCCAGGTAATAACTACATCTCATTTTTTATTGTGAAGTTTTTTTTTTATGTTTAAGAACATACCTCAATATCATTTCGTGAACAGTGTCATCATTTTGATACAAAATAATAATTATACAAAAAACAATAATAATTGTTTTTTAAACAATTTTTAAAATAAAAAGCAATAATAATACAAAAAACATTACTAAATTAGCCCGGCTTACATAGTCGATTGTTGCACTTAATCTTTCATTTTTCAGTTATTAATATTTTCTACATTCTTCTCTTCATAATAACTTTTACTTTTGAGCAAACCTAGTAATATCCATTTTCAAATTCTGATCTTAACCTTTAATATTCACTTTATATATATTGAATAAAAGTATGTATAACAATGTCCCTCCCATTTGTACCTTTTGTAATTATTAATATGGCCAAAAAAGCTGCTACATTGATCGCATGTTGTTGTGCATACCTATGCTAATGACTACATCTCAAAGTGTCGCTGAACAGGTGGTTCCAAATTGCTCAGAATTCCTTCCTTTCAATCCTATTCTCTATAAAACGTAGAAACTTTTGATATTTTTGGAATCCAATTTGTGGCGGGGTCTATGGGGCCGGTAGGGTAGGAAAGGAGAAAGCATCAAAATCAGAAGGAAAGCAGAGCATCAATGCAAAACCCACCCCTTTGCTACATTCATGGATTCTGTACACATGTTCAAAGGATGTAGAGCTTGCATTGCAATGTTCTACCTCCCATCTGGCTGATTTTGACACAAACGGACATACACAGACATCCAAATGCCCCACAGATACTGCTGTTGAAATGCAGACAATCAACAGAATTCACATGTTCTTTATGAAGGTATTTGGTGCATATCTGTGAAAGGATGAGCAGCAGTGAGTCCACCTTGTATGGCTACCTACCTATCTTAGTATTGAAAAATACCACAAGGAAAAACAGGTACAGTATAGGTGGTACCTGGCTTAATAATAGTAATTGTGAGAGGGATCCTGGTGGATAATCATTTAAATATGGACAATCGTTTAAATATGAGGCAGCCGTGTGCTGCAGCTGCCAAAAAAGCCAACACAGTTCGAGGCTGCATAAACAGAGGGATAGAATCAAGATCATGTGAAGTATTAATAATGCCACTTTATAATGCCTAGCTAGTCATGGCTAGTCTGATGAAAAGAAGGTGACATGATGGCAATCTTCCAATATCTCAGGGGCTGCCACAAAGGAGAGGGAGCCAAGCTATTGTCCAAAGCACCTGCGGGCAGGACAAGAAGCAACGGATGGAAACTAACCAAGGAGAGAAGCAACTTAGAATTAAGGAGAAATTTCCTGACAGTTAGAACAATTAATCAGTGGAAGTGATTGCTCCAGCACTGGAAGTTTTTAAGAAGAGATTGGACAGTCATTTTGTCTGAAATGGTAGGTTTCCTGCCTGAGTAAGGGGTTGGACTCGAAGACCTCCAAAGTCCCTTCTGTTCTGTTCACTTTCTGAGGAAAGTGAGAGTTTCTGAGATTGAAATGTTGCATTTGATTAATCCAAGATTAATGACCCATGCGGATTTTTCAGAATTGTGGGCAATAGCATTTTTTCCTCTTTTTTTTTTTTTTTTTTTGCTTGCTCCAAATACCATTAGATATTGTTTCCCAAGTTTTCTTTTCTGCACATTTAACGGCAGTAAAGCTAAATTATAGAAATGGAGGAGAGCTTTGTCTTGCAAAGGCCTATTGTGTCCATTTGCACTTTTATCTTTTTTCCTTGGCAAATAATTGGATAACCAAACCCTGACCTTCTTATCAAACGTTGGCTTGATGAAACTAGTTGTGGGCCAAATGGGCTGATCTATACAATACAATAGCAATACAGCCCATGTAGTAGTAGGGCTGCATTGCTATTGTCTTTCTCATCTTCTCATCTTTACTACTATGTTCTCCTATTGGTAGGTTATGATATATCAATTGTTCAATCAATCGATCAATCAGAACAGAGCTGAAAGAGACTTTGGAGGTCTTCTGGCCCAACCCCCTGCTCAAGCAAGGGACCTTATACAATTTCAGACAAGTAGCTGTCCAGTCTCTTCTTAAAAACCTCCAGTGATGAAACACCCACAACTTCTGAAGGCAAAGCTGTTCCACTGGTTAATGGTTCTCACTGTTAGGAAGCTTCTCCTGAATTCCAGGTTGCTTTTCTCCTTAATTAGTTTCTACCCTTTGCTTTGTGCCTTGCCTTCTGGTGCTTTGGAAAATAAGTTGACCCCCTCTTCTTCAGGGCAGCCCCTCAAATACTGAAATGCTGCTGTCATGTTCACCTCTAGTCCTTCTTTTCTCTAGACTAGCCATACACAGTTCCTGCAACCCTTCTTCATATCTTAGTTACACTTCTCTGCATGTTTTGCAAAATCTCCATTTTTCATCACATTTTTTTGTGATGTGATGACCAAAACTGGATGCAGTATTCCAGGTGTGGTCTTACTAGGGTTTTATAAAGCAGTATTAATACTTCACATGATTTGATTCTATGCATCTGTTTCTGCAACCAAGGATTGTATCAGCTTTGATGGCTGCTACTGCACGCTGCTGGCTTTGTGTTATGGCTTTGTATTAGCACACTGTTGTGGGTATCTTATGATTTATGATCTATGACTTATCATTTTGTTGTTTGTATGTACACTGAGAGCTTAGGCACTGGAGACAAAATCCTTGTGTGTCCAGTCATACTTAGCCAATAAAGAATATTCTTCTATAGGTAGGCCTCTAAAGTTTGGGTTCTAAAAGTCAGGATATCAGTTTCGCTTTGGTATATTTAAAGCCTTGTGTTCTGGCCCAGTCAAACATACTTAAACACAAACTTGTTTTAAAAGCAAAACCTATTTTATTGCAACATTGGGAATTAGTTTCATTCCCAGCCAGAACTAATTATAAACAGTTCCCCAAGATAAGCACCCACCTTTCAGTGCTGTGGAATGCTACCCAAAACAGAATTCTTCAGTTATGACAGAAACCCACCAAAATACCAGAAAATAACCCAACCATACACAAAGCGTCAAGGAGGACTCAGAATCTATTGAACTACTTTGCTTCCTGCAAAGATTTTGTCATCGAGGTCTGACTTTTATCCCTTATGGGAGGGGCAATCACCTCCCAGCCTGACTCCTGAGTCACCCCTTCTGTTTCAGCTGCTCTTGCCTTCTAGCAGCTCTGCACATATGCACACTGGGAACAGGCTCCCCTGGGTCCTCTGCTTCGCTGCTGCCAGAGTCCAAAGGCAGCACCCCACTCCCAGATGGTCCTGGCCCCATCCCTGCATCAGACGCAGGATCCTCGTCCAAGTCCTCTCCAGATTCCCTGACTAGTTCCCTTTCTTCCTCACTGTCCAATTCTGCTGCTGGCTGCACCGGCTGCCGGCAAACCACAACACCTTGGCTGGAAAAAAAACTGTCAAAGGATAAAGGAAACTATAATTTACTCTCAGTCTGGCAGCCAGATTTGCTATGGGCATGATACTGGATACGAAGACAAAGTATATTCAGAGGCTGAACAACTGCTTACATTATAAACCAAATATACCAAATAATCCAGAGCTGCCAGAACAGATTCTTCCAGCTAATCCAAGCCACAGCAAAGAAGCCAGGCTGTCATTAAAAGAGCCAGGCAAATTTATTTCACAGCATACAGCAGAGGTAGGTATTCAGCAGGTGCTGACCAGTTCTGGAGAACCGGTAGCGGAAATTTTGAGTAGTTCAGAGAACTGGCAAATCCCACCTCTGACTGGCCCCGCTCACATCTATTCTCTGCCTCCCATTGAGTCCCAGCTGATCACCTGGGTCTTCTTTGGTTGCCCTGCACAGGAGAACGGAGCTGGAAAGCAGGTTAGTGGGGTGGGGAGGGAATGGGGATTTGGCAGTATCCTTCCCCTGCCACACCCACAGAACGAGTAGTAAAAAAATTTTTGAATCCTATCACTGGTCGGAAGGTCACAAAAGGAATTGTGGCAGTGAGAACAACAAAAGAAATAACTAGCAGTCAGCACAGCTTTGTTAAGAACAGATCATGGCAAACTAATCTTATTTCATTCTTCAACACAGTGACTAAATTAGTAGACCAGCAAAATACTGTGGACATATTTAGATTTCAGCAAGGCATTTGACAAAGTAGACCACAACCTACTTTTTAGTAAGCTAGAAAAAAATGAAAGAGATAGCACCACCACTAGATGGACTGGCAACTGGCTGGCAAACCGTTCCCAACGAGTAGTCCTCAATGGGTCTAGGTCTACATGGAGGGAAGTCAGCAGTGGGGTACCACAAGGTTCAGTCTTAGGCCCAGTACTCTTCAATATCTTCATTAATGACTTAGATGAGGGAATAGAAGGGGAACTTACCAAATTTGCAGATGATACTCAGCTGGCAGGAATAGCTGACACCCAAGAAGATAGGCTCAAGATCCAGAGGGAGCTTGACAGGTGACAACACTGGGCCATATCTAACAAAATGAAATTCAGTGTAGAGAAAAGTAAAGTCCTACACTTAGGCAAGAAAAACCAAAAGTACCCATATAGACTGGGTGAAACCAGGCTCAATAGCAGTAACTGTGAGATGGATCTTGGGGTCTTAGTGGACAACCAGCTAAATAGGAGCCAGCAATGTGCCGCCGCTGCCGTAAAAGCTAATGCAATCCTAAATTGTATTAACAGAGGGATACAATCGAGATCAAGGGAAGTACTAATACCACTCTATAAAGCCTTAGTAAGACCACACCTAGGGTACTGCATCCAGTTTTGTTTACCACTTTATAAAAAAGATGTTGAGACTCTAGAAAAAGTACAGAGAAGAGCAACCAAGATGATCAGGGGACTTGAGGCTAAAATATACAATGAATGGTTGCAAGAACTGGGCTTGGCTAGTCTAGTGAAAAGAAGGATCAGGGGAGACACGATATCAATCTTCCAATATTTGAGGGGCTGCCACAGGGAGGAGGAGGGGGTCAAGCTATTTTCTAAAGCACCTGAAGGCCAGACAAGGAACAATGGATGGAAACTGAACAAGGAGAGATTCAACCTGGAAATAAGGAGAAACTTTCTGACAGTGAGAACAATCAACCCATGGAACAACTTTGCCCTCAGAAGTTGTGGCAGCTTCATCACTTGAGACTTTCAAGAAGAGATTGGACTCCCATCTGTCAGAAATGGTGTCGGGCAGGGGTCCCCAACCACCGGGCCCCTGACCGGTACCTGTCCATGGATCATTTTGTACCGGGCCACAAAGAATGAATAACCGTGATTAAAATATATATTTTATATTAGCTAAAGCTAAGAAGCCCTTTACTATTGGGGAAGAATTAATTTTGCCAGTCCTTGAAAAAGTGTTTCTGCGTGAAACTGGCCCCTGGTACAAAAAAGGTTGGGGACCACTGGTATAGGGTCTCCCGCTTGGGCAGGTTTGGACTAGATGACCTACAGGGTCCCCTCCAACTCTGATTATCTGTTATCTGTTAAAAGGGATTCTGGCAATGAGAACAACACATTCTACGCCAGTATACTTTTCTGCTAACTCAGGGATATATGAAGAGAACTTCTACATAACAGTGGCGGGAAATGGAAAGTGGTTTTTAGAGTTTAACACCAAAATCATAGCGAACATTTTTCATTTAACTTCCTGAAAGTACATGCAGAAACCATTCCACTCCACTTCACTTAAAGACTATATCCTGGATGGAAAAAAAAGGCATGTATCTATCGGGTTATTCATTTATTTGTAGGGAAAAAAATTTGTGACATCAACAATTAAGTGGCATATCATGGTTTCCTGGATCACTTTTCTCTTTGTTTTCCTGTTGCTTTTTAAAATGACGTCCAGATTTAATATGTAATTATGAAACTAAATAAGGACATTCACAAGTTGTGCATATACGTGTGTCCAACAAGTTCAGGTGGCAACCACAACCTCACAGTAAAAAGACCTGCCTCTCCCATGGATGTCAGAGTCCAATCTGGATATAGAAGTAGCAAACTGTCCCTGGGACTTCAATATTTTGAATCAAATGCATCCTATGTGAAACAGGAAACAGAAGTCTTTTAATTCAGAAGTGCTTTGACTTATTTATTGCTTCCTGGGGATTTCAAATAGCCTCTTATCATAAGGCCCTGAATCATTTGTTTACTCAAATACTTTTCTTTTCTCACAAAGAGGCCTAATCATGAACTATGAAACGACATTATGCGATGGGCTGATGTAAAATATGAAAAAGAACCAATAATGGCACTACACACAAACATTCACTCTCAGTAAACAAGAATTAATATTAAGAGTCAACTGAGAATATGCTATTCCACTGACAATTTATTTAATAGTAATTCCGCTGCCATGGTCTATAAAGAAGTCATAACAAACAGGGCAGAAAGTACAAGGAATAAGCTTTTAATTACCATTGTGTTAATTAACATTACAAAGCTTAGGGGAACGGGATTAACTTTTGAATAAATATTGTAGAAGGATTTCAGAAGGCGGCAAGCAGAGATGCATAATATACAGTATTATGAAAGGAACCATTGGCTTAATTCTAATTTCAGCTCATCTGCATTTTTGCAATATCTTTTTTGTAGAGCACCTCAAGGCTCTGATACAATGAGCTTTGGACCAAATTAGGTTCTGAGCCTTCTGCTGAAAATATCAATAGTTGAATCACAGATACCATCAAGCTAATTTTTAATAATCGTCATTGAGATTGTTGACTTGGCAAATATTGTATGGAGTTCTGGTTAAGAGCAAATATGAGCAGTTCATTGCATGGGAATGAATTTCAAGGAGTTGTTCAGATGTTTTCTTAACCAATCCTGCACTTGAAATAGGCTGATGTAGAAGTCTCGTGGTTTGTATTCTTTGCTTGGTCGATCTCGTATTATCTCCCCATTGTCATTTTTATTCTTCTCCGCACATGGATCATACGTGCCCCAGCTGATCACACCCACCTATCGGGAAAGACAAAGGAATGGTAAATAATAAACTAGATAACCTGCATCAGGTCCAGTGAGTCACTTGTTGTGGTTATTAATGATCTTGGCCAACCCAAATCTCGCTGTTTCATGCCCTTCATGGATAGGATGGCTCTGAACAGGGAAAAACCTCCATCTTCCAATAGGTACAAGCTTTTGGTTGATGTTCCCAAGTATGATGTCAAAATGTACATCATGAAGTCATTTTGCAAGAGCCATAGTGGCGCAGTGGTTAGAATGTGGTATTGCAGGCTATCCACTATAAGGAGTTCGATCCTGATCGGCTCAAGGTTGATTCAGCCTTTCATCCTTTCGAGGTGGGTACAATGAGGAGCCAGATTATCAGGGGCAATATGCCAACTCTGTAAACAGTTAGAGTGGGGTGTAAAGCACTTTGAAACCATATATAAGTACTATTGCTATTTATTCTTTCATTATACTATCACACCCAAGTATGTCCAAAGTGGAGTTCTCATTGTGATGTCACCATGAACTTTTCACGACTTGCCCTTCTGCTTCCTCATGGCTACTTCCTAATTGAACATATGCGGTAACGGAAACGGGGTTGAAATGATTGCCTGCCAGATGACCCTTGCAATAACTTTTTCATCCCATCTCACCTCTAAGACATAGCCTATGACAGGGGTCTCCAAAGTTGACAACTTTAAGACTTGTGGACTTCAACTCCCAGAATTCCTTAGCCAACTGGCTGAGGAATTCTGGGAGTTAAAGTCCGCAAGTCTTAAAGTTGTCAACTTTGGAGACCCCTGGCCTATGGGCTACTTGATAGCCTCCTCCAGATACACACTTGCATTTGCTCTCACAATAATCCAGTGTTATATGGTGGATAACGTGCAGTGCTAAGCCTAGAGTGAATCACCTGTACAATACTACTGGTTTATTCCTGTTTTTACAACCATACATGTTGGCCAATTATTGTTATTCTAACTTCTACCTTTCTGACCTACCTTAAATGGAAATATTTTAAGGCATAAAAGTGGGACATATCTGCAGGAGAATTAAAGGCAGAGATTGTGTCTCCTCCATTAAAGGTAAAGGTTCCCCTCGCACATACGTGCTAGTTGTTTCCAGCTCTAGGGGATGGTACTCATCTCCGTTACAAAACCGAAGAGGCAGCGCTCCGTGGTCTCTGTGGTCATGTGGCCGGCATGGCTAAATGCCGAAGGCGCACGGAATGCTGTTACCTTCCCACCAAAGTGGTCCCTATTTTTCTACTTGCATTTTTACATGCTTTCAAGCTGCTAGGTTGGCAGACACTGGGACAAGTAATGGGAGCTCACTCCGTTATATGGCGTTAGGGATTCGAACCGCTGAACTGCTGACCTTTTTGATCAACAAACTCAGCGTCTTAGCCACCGAGCCACCACGTCCCGAGCAGGAGAATTAAGGAAGGTTAAGAAAAAAAAAATGGGGAAACTGTTTTGGAAGAGAAGATCACTGAGTCACTGAGCCCCTCTTTTTGCTTCGTGCAAGAAGTCAAGTAGAGCAAACCCAAGAGAAGGGACCCTGGTCTTTGCTGGAACCACATCCAGGAAACAGGAGTCCAGTTCTTCCATTTCAGCGTCTTCCCACTGGAGCAGGGCTTCCTGCTTATTAGGAAGGTTTTCTAACACTCACCCTGAGGAATCTTGCCTTTTCTTATGCAAAGCATCTCAACTGTTTTCAGAGCATCTAAAGCAGGGGTGTCC
Organism: Laticauda colubrina; assembly: GCA_015471245.1. Lineage (NCBI taxonomy): Eukaryota > Metazoa > Chordata > Lepidosauria > Squamata > Elapidae > Laticauda > Laticauda colubrina. Next base: position 5,931,523 of record BLBF01000066.1, read on the forward strand.
ACATCAAAGCCTGTGGGCTGGAGGGTCGCAGGAGGCCATTGCAGCTGAAAATGGAGCTCACGAGGAGGGCCGTGGGGGCCCCTCCTGAGCTCTGTTTTCGCTGGCAGAGGGTTGCGGGTGGCTGTTGCAGCTGAAAACGGTGTTGAGGAGCCCGTTTTTGCTGGCAGAGTGTTCAGGCCAGCCGAGGCGCCCCTGACACGAGTGATGTCAATCGGGCCACGCCCACCCGAGCCACGCCCACCCCAGCCTCCCGAGGTCCAACACAACCCTGATGCGGCCCTCAGTGAAATCGAGTTTGACACTCCGGATCTGAAGTTTGAGCAAGTGCCCGTCCCCACAAATGCCACAATGAGATTATAATCACCACCACTACTCTAAAGATTGCAGGGCTTTGTGTAAGTCCACATACTGAACTAAGTTCTAATTATCATGGTCAAGCCGTATCACTGTAGTTAGTTCAATAAATCACATATTTTAAAAAAAAAACCTGGCTTAGAAACAGGTAGGGTGTCAAGGAGAGACTGGCCGGAGCCAGATGAAAAGTTAACCCATTAACTTCAGCTACTTTTTTTTTTTTTAGTGTATGGCCCGTGTTAGCCAGGTATCACCGAGGTGGCTGGCTGCCTCTGTGAAAGGACTTTTTTTGGGCAGTGTTATCTTTACCTGTGGGAAGCCTGAATGCCGGTAGGCAATTGGGGGAGGCTCCTTTCTTGTCCCTCCATGGTTTATTTGGTCATGGGAATCAAGCTGCTGACCAAGAGGTGGTATTCAGCAGGTTCTGATCAGTTCTGGAGAACCGGTAGCGGTTTTGAGTAGTTTGGAGAACCTGCAAATCCCACCTCTGACTGGCCCCGCCCCCATCTCTTCTCTGCCTCCCGAGTCCCAGATGATTGGCTGGGTCTTCTTCGGTTGCCCTGCATAGGAAAATGGAGCTGGAAAGCAGGTTAGTGGGGTGAGGAGGGAATGGAGATTTTGCCTTCCCCTGCCACACCCACTAAGCCATGCCCACCAAGCCACGCCATGCCCACAGAACTGATAGTAAAACATTTTGAATCCCACTACTGCGTTGACCTCAGCGGTGCGCAGGCACAGTCTTAGCACGTGAGCCACCATGGCCCCTACTTCAGCTAGTATACATGCCACATTCAAATCCAGTACATCATTCACCACCTGAAAATGTCTTTCTCTCCTTTCCACGAAGAGCGATCCCCCAGATTCACCTGAAAAAGCGGGAGAAGAGAAATTAAACAAGAGGACAAATTTCACCACTTCTTGCCACCTCCAGGAGGAAAAAGTTCAAAAGTTCAGGCTGGGCAAAACTTAACCGCTGATTAGATGAACAATAGAAGGATAAGGTCTCGTTGTTTCTCCTGATCAGAGATCTATCTTTACATCTGGGGAGACCTAAGACAGAGGACTTCTAAACCTACGGACCTAATGCCTTAGCTTACTCTGGAATTGTTTAAAGACAATTGTTTATATTTCACTGGCCTTTGATAGGTTTATTTTTAAAAGACAACAGATTGTCTTATGTAGATCATACATCTTAGAATCTTGCTGTTGTTAGTTGCAAAGTTGTGTCCGACCCAACGTGACCCCATGGACAACATTCCTTCAGGCCTTCCTGTCCTCTACCATCCCCCAGAGTCCATTTAAGCTCATGCCTACTGTTTCAGTGACGCCATCCAGCCACCTCATTCTCTGTCGTCCCCTTCTTCTATTGCCCTCAATCGTTCCCAGCATTATGATCTTCTCCAGGGAGTCCTTCCTTCTCAATAGGTGGCCAAAGTCTTTTGAGTTTCATCTTCAGGATCTGGCTTTCTAAAGAGCAGTCAAGGTTGATCTCCTCTAGGAGTGACCGGTTGGATCACCTTGCTGGAAAAGACTCGCAGGAATCTTCTCCAGCATTACTCCTACTATTTCATTTGAAATGCCAATTCATGTCCTACGGTTAATAAAACCAAACAGCAAACTATTCTGGTCATCAAGATGCAAACTATGTCAGGGAATAGCCAGCTGTTCCATGGAGAAAATGCCTCCTCCTCCTCCTTAATCAATGCACTGTAGGATAAAGGACTGACCACAGAACATAGCAACTAGCCATAAATGCAAGACAGTTGCCAAGCACCCAAAATGCATTTATGTGACTATGGTGGGAGTGGGGATGAGGTATGACAACCATAACTTTGAGGATTGGTACTGGTCCTAAGTGGCTTTTGTTGACTGTAACATTGGTCATTTAACAACTGGTTGTAAGTCTAGGACTACCTGTATTTCTAAAGGATTGGGGAGTGGGAATGGTGCAAAACGCTCCTTGTCTAGTGACTCCAACTTAGGTGACATCGCCTGGCCAGAATTCAACCCTCCCTCTTTGACGTACCACACTTCTACATGCATTAGGGATATAGTGTCACACCTCTTTTGTTGGTAAAATTCACCTTTGCAAGTATAGGCTTCCAGCGATTTATCCTCTCCACTGCACAGGAACCTGTCAGTCATCACATCATCGACATTGGACACATTGGCATATATCATTCCCTTCTGAATAGCTCCAGAAACGCACGTGGGACGCTGCAAGAAGCCACAGTTTAACAGATCTGTTACTGGAGTAGCTAATTGGGCCATTGGTTCAAGGGCTCTCGTGTGTCTATGTGGGTGGGTGTGGGTGTGCGTGTGTGTGTTTGTTCAAATTGGTCTATGGAAATTCTCAGTCATCCAGGTCATGGTTGTCCCAAAGATGCTTTTTCAAAAGGCAACTGGACTTCACTTTTTCTTGAAGGTGTTTCGCTTCTCATCCAAGGAGCTTCTTCACTTCTGACTGAATGGTGGAGGGTGGAAGGATTCATAACACTGTCCTCAACTATCTCCAGTGTACAACACACTCCCTTGCAGCAGTTCCAAAAGGGTTCCACACCAATTTGCACTATTCAGGTGACCCTGAGGTCACAGATAAACCTCAGAGAGAGTGCGAAGGACCAGATGACTGCAAGGAATGTAAGTCCTTTCATCCTCCACCATTCTGTCAGAACTGAAGAAGGTTCTTGGATGAGAAGCGAAATGTCTTCAAAGAAAAACGAAGTCCAGTTGCCTTTTGAAAAAAAACACCTTTGGGACTTCAAATTGGGTTTTGAATGCTGGTGACTGCCTCTACTAGTCCCTAAAGCAGTGTTTCTCAACTCTGGCAACTTTAAGATATGTAGACTTCAAATCCCAGAATTCCCCAGCCAGTATCGCCACTGCCCTACAGTTATTTTGGAAAAACTGCCCTACAGTTATCTTGGAAAGATTTTTCAAAAGTGGCTTGACATTGCCTCATTCCTAGGGCTGAATGGAAGATACTGGCTCAAGGTCACCCAGCTGGTTTTGTGCCGAAGGCAGGACGAAAACGTGGTCTCCATCTGTTCTTGAGACAATAGAAAACTGTACTGGTGTGAAATCAGCTGCCTCCAATGTTGATTTTTCTCCTGCCTCCATTGTGTCTGTTCAGAGCCACTACTAAAGGCTTCTGGCTTTGCAACCTTCCTGAACATTTGTAAACATCGCCACCCCGCAGTTAGGATAATTTTGGAGGAGTATCTGGCTGAATGCAACAAAGCCAGGCCTTTGGGTCATCGTGGCTGGATGTCATCTGGGTTTCTTGCTTTATCACAGGGATTCCAAACGTGGCAACTTTAAGGGTTGTGGACTTCAACTCCCAGAATTCCTCAGCCAGGAATTCTGGGAGATGAAGCCCACTAGCCTTAAATTTGCCACTTTTGGAGGCTGCTGTTTATCATGCCACTGTTTATCATTCCCCATTCAGCTGATGCATCCTCTTGTTCATCGCACAGCTTCATTGCTCAAAACAAGCTCTGCAACCAGAGATCTGGTTTAGGGGCTTACCCTACATGTGGGGAAGTGGGAGAAGTTCCCTTTTTCATGGAGGGGCAGAATAAGCCCTCTGAACAGCTGGTGTGGAAAAAAGAGGGTAACACTCTCGCTTCAGCCTGCCTGGGTTGGTTTCAAATCTATGCCCAAATTATCCCAAAGGTGCTTTTTCCAAAAGGCGACTGGACTCTCTTGGTTTTCTATTTCCTTTGAAAATGTTTCGCTTCTCCTCCTCAGCTAGAGTTGAATTAGAGATGAGAAATTAGAACTGAAGAAGCTACTCGGGTGAAAAGCAAAATGTTTTCAAAGGAAAAAAAAACCCCAAGAAAGTCCAGTCGCCTTTTGGAAAAAGCACTTTTGGGACAACCATGAGCTGGATGATTAAGATCTCCATAGTCATTGTGCCCAAAATAAAGTATAATACAATAAGATTTAGCGAAGTGGGTTTTTTTTTTTTTCAGTGACCTGCTATAGAAGCCAAATGTTGGATTCTGAAGAATCAGGAAAGAAAGATTATTGATGCTTTGAAACTGGTGATGGAAATACTGACTGGAAGTTTCAAAAAGTTGGGTTGGTGACAAGACCATCCATCCATCCATCAGCCTCAAAGTCTTTTCCCACTGCAAATTCCTCACCAATGACATTTACTCATTGCCAAGTTCTCCATCTCTGAGTCAGAGAAAACGATCAACATAAATCTATCATTCCTGTGGCCTGTTGTTTTTCTGTCTTTTCCCCAGTCCTTCTTTTCTAAACTAAGGTAAAGCAACACAGCCGAATGGATTTTATTTAGCTTTGGGCTGTCTTTTCAGCACTATTAGCTTGAAGAGGGAATTCATTACTTTAAGGACAGTTTAAACTTTAAGCCTACCACACAAATAGACCTGAGATGAAATGAACGCAATGTCATGGGGATAGAAAAAAAGAGATTTCCCAAACATTGTTTATGCAAATGGCACTCCGTCACTCTTAACTCAGTCTTTCTCAACCTCGGCCATTTTAAGACAAGCGAACTTCACCTCCCAGAATTCCCCAGGTAGCATGCTGCCTAGAGAGTTCTTCGAGTTGAAGTCCACCCATCTTAAAGAAGCCAAGATTGGGAAACACTGCTATAACTAATATATGTATTTATATTCTTCTCTGTTCCTATCAATTTGTATTGTTGTTGTTAGTTGCGAAGTCGTGTCCGACCCATCACAACCCTATGGACAACATTCCTTCAGGCCTTCCTGTCCTCTACCATCCTCCAGAGTCCATTTAAGCTCATGCCTACTGTTTCAGTGACGCCATCCAGCCACCTCATTCTCTGTCGTCCCCTTCTTCTATTGCCCTCTATCGTTCCCAGCATTATGATCTTCTCCAGGGAGTCCTTCCTTCTCAATAGGTGGCCAAAGTATTTGAGTTTCATCTTCAGGATCTGGCTTTCTCAAGAGCAGTCAGGGTTGATCTCCTCTAGGACTGACTGGTTGGATGGCTTTGCAGTCCAAGGGACTCACAGGAGTTTTCTCCAGCACCAGAGTTCAAAGGCCTAAATTCTTTGTATACCTATACATTATTCATATAGTGCCAATTTTGTTAACATTTTTTTTTTAGCCAGAGCCATGGCTCTTGGTTTTATAACCAAGAGTGGGATTCAGAACAAAAGGTGAACTTGGACAGGAGCAAAAACAAAACAAAACACATTTTCTGCTTTCTCTCCTGTGAGTTTGCTCTCTGAATAAATTGGGAGTGTGGTTGTGTATGTGTAGCATTTGCATTGAGCAATTGGTTGGTTTCATCTGATGAAAAAGCTGGTGCATTCTAATGATAAAGCCACAATATTTCAGAAAAAAGCCTTCCCCCCCCCCGACCTCATTTTGGGAGCATCAAAAGTTTCTACTTTTCCCTTATGGTGCAAAATCTGAAATACAACGAAGTATAGTACCTTCTGCATGAGTTTTTATTTTTTCCAGGAGTGTAACAACAAAAATAAACTTGATTGTGAAAAATTTGATTTTTGTAACAGGCTTGTCAACATCCGGAATACTTTACCCGATTCAGTTGTCTCAGCTATTAACTTTCAGAGTTTTAATTCCAATATGACTTCTGTGGATCTGGTACCTTATTTAAGTTTCCCAAGGGGGCTTGCGTAACTGCACTAACGTGCTTACGGTCCCTATCACATTTTAGCTTTTTCATTTTGTTCGTTCGGATTTGTAATTTTTGTTTCACCAATAATTAATTAATTTAAAATAAGCTTTAAAACTGTATTTTTGTATTTTCAAGGGAATGGCGAATTAACATTCTCTGATTCGTTTTCATTAAGAGACTTTTCCACCATGACTTCCTCTTCCCTATGAGGCTCTTATTACCCAGAATCCCATAGGAGGGAAACCAAGCACTCACACTTGTTTTGGTCTTGATCTGCACGTTCATTCTCTTGTGCTCCAAGGAGATGAATTCGGCAGGCACCTTCTCAAAACTCAGTAGCTCCAGTTCTGTGAAACAGAAAGGGACATATAATTATGGCTTCAGGGGTGTCCAATCTTGGCAATTTCAAGAACTTTAGACTTCAATTCCCAGAATTCCCCCAACCAGAATGGCCATTGGCTGGGAATTCTGGGAATTGAAGTCCACAGGTCTTAAAAGTTGCTAAGGTTGGACACCATGGTTTAAATAGATGAATATTTAGGCTCAAGCATCTAATAGGTTACAGCAAGGAAAACTCATCCTCAAACAAAAATAACCACACAATTATGGTGTTTCTGAACAGAGAAAGCAAGAAGCATGGCAGATGAAAGAAAGTATGGGGGTTGTTTTCATTTTTATCCTCAGAAAATGGAATGGTGAAAGGCAGCTACCTCGAGTGGAGCATTTCCCTTTTCTGAAGAAACAGCTTATTTGTGGGTTTTTTGGGGGGAGCTGGGAAACCCAACTCTGATAAAAGATCTGTTTTCTATTAAATAAAGAAACCCAGTTGTTCTAATGAAACTGGGTTGGGTTGTTTGTAAACATGCCAAGAAACCTAAACTCAGCATGTGGAAATTCTTTACAATATTTGTTCCAAATTATTTCTTCATCTTTCTACTGAAATAGCAAAGGTTTTAACCTCCCAAGTTCCTCAAATTCTCTCATGTTACAACCGCAAGATAAGGATGTGCCTGCCAATCAGTCTAAACTGGTCAGTCGGTCAGTCAATCAACGCCATGCTGTCTAATAGGTATGTTCTCTTTTTAAAATTCACTTAAACATTTTTGCATCTTTTGCGAATATCATTTAATGCAGTTTGAATACTGGATGCTAGTAGACTGTTCACTGCTATTTGGAGATTTTTTAATTTATTCTAATTTATTACATTTTTATGCTGTCCATCTTCCCACATGGTGGCTCTGGGGGACTTACAAGTTATAAAGCAAGTAAAAATAGTTAAAAGATTAAAACAATGCAGAATGTAAATATTATTAAGAACTATACTACAAGATGGGGAGCAAGTGCATTTGAATATTTCATTTCAATTTCCAAATGAAAAAAAAAAAAAAAAACAAAGCAAAGCAAAATTGGGCAATTTTCAGGTTTAAATGGGACAATCAGAGTCAAAGAACACACACATTCACGAGAACGATGCAGGGAAATAACGAACTGAGGGGAAAAATGGAATTGCAAAACATGGGTGTGTTTCACAAAATTGTAACCAATAATTGCCTCTTTGGGGAACTATTTGCTGAAACATATGGGAAATGAGTGCACATATTTAAAAAATTAAATTAAGTGTACCAAACTAAATATGACAAATTGAGAAATTAAGAAGAACTGAAAGTAATGGATTTCCCAAAAATGGAAGAAAGGAAGGTAACTGCTTTGTAAAAATGAGGAACTGATATTGACAGTACAGCCCTAGAGGGACATATCCAGGACATCTCTGGGGAGAATGTCAAAAGGGCAACACAATGTGTCTTCAGAACACAATAAAAGCCCTGACTCTTTTAATCTAAGTTACGTATGATAAAAAAAAAAAAAATAGGTAGGCTTTTTCTGCATAGTTGAAGCCACCATCTTGATTCATCCACCAAGAAGGTCCTCACTGGAGATACTGAGAAATATCTCCATCAGGGAAGAGAAAACTTTCCATAATGGTATGCACAAAGGTGGTATTCAGCAGGTTCCGACCAGTTCTGGAGAACCAGTCGTGGAAAATTTGAATACTTTGGAGAGCCGGAAAATCCCACCTCTGACTGGCCCTGCCCCCATCTATTCTCTTCCTCCCAAATCCCAGCTGATCGGCTGGGTCTGCTTTGGTTGCCCTGCACAAGAGAATGGAGCTGGAAAGCAGGTTAGTGGGGTGGAGAGGGAATGGGAATTTTGCAGTATTCGTCCCCTGCCACACCCACCAAGCCATGCCACACCCACAAAGCCACATCCAGAGAACTTGTAGTAAATTTTTTTGAATCCCACCATTGGGTATGTGAGAAAGACCTTGAGGGATGGGGTGAAGAAATGCTGCCTAGACAATATAAACCAGAGCTCCATAACAGGGAGGCCTTTCCCTCAGTTACTCGTGCCTTGCTCATCAGAGACAGAAGGATAGAATCAAGATCACCTGAAGAGTTACTACCACTTTATAATGCCTTGGGAAGGCCACACTTGGAATACTGCATTCAATTTCAGTTGCCACGATATAAAAAAGATGTTGAGACTCTAGAAAGAGCGCAGGGAAGAGCAACCAAGAGGATTAGGGGACCGGAGGCTAAAACATATGAAGAATGGTTGCAGGAACTGGATATGTCTAGTTGAATGAAAAGAAGGACGAGGGCAGACAGGATAGCAGTCTTCTTCCGATGTCTCAGGGGCTGCCACAAAGAAGAGGGAGTCAAGCTCTTCTCCAAAGCACCAGAAGGCAGCATCGGAAGCAATGGAGGGAAAATAACCCAGGAGAGAAGCAGCTTAGAACAAAGGAGGAATTTCCTGACAGAACAATTGATCAGCTGAAAAATTTGCCTCCAGAAGTTGTGAATGTTCGAACACTGGTAATTTTTAAGAGATTGGACAGTCCTTTGACTGAAATGGGATAGAGTTTCCTGCCAGAAAAGGGAGTTGGACTACGACCTCCAAGGTCTCCTTCAACTCTGTTATTCTGTTATCTCCTGTTAGATTCCTACAGTGCACTCTACATGGGGCCACCCTTGAAGAGTATCCAGGAGCTGCAGCAGGTGCAAAATGTGGCCATGTCAGTAGCGTGGGGCACCCCAAGGATTGTGCATGTCATACCTTTGCTGCATTGGATGCCACTTTGCTTCTGGATCCAATTCAAGGACTTGGTTATCATCTTTAAAGCCCTTCATGGCATGAGACCAGATTATCTAAGGAGCCAACTTGTCCCAATTGCACTAACCCAGGGGTCGGGAAATTTGGCTCTTAAGTGTCCATAAGTGATAAAAGAGCCAAGTTTCCTTACCCCTGCACTAACTCATCCTACCCAGTCAGGCAGGCGGTCCTTGATTTATAACTATTCATTGAGTGACTGTTCAAAGTTACAGCAGCACTGGAAAAAAAAACTTATGACAGTTTTTCACACTATTTGTCAACGTTCCAGCAAACCTCCATTCCAATCAATAACTCCAAGACAGACATATCTCAAAGATACCTTTATTTGGATAGTAAGCTGGTCCATCTGTGGAATCCCGTATCTGAAAGTTTTTGGGCTTCCTTGCAATATTCAAAACTACAAATCCATCTCCCCTTGACCGTCATCACATCACATGGCCCAATCATGATCTGTCCTAAAGTAAGATTCTTATTTCACTCTGCGCCATACTCAATGACCTTGAACTAACAAAAGAATTTTATTTTATCTACTTAGAGCTGCTCAACTGAATTTCCCCCCCCCCCCATCCCACTTTCTCAGGCTATGTGGCAGCGTGGGAGCATCAAATCTCAATATGGCTTCCAAAGCTGACACAATATTATTGCAGCATCCCCACGGTCACATGATCAAAATTCAGTTAGCACTTAGCCATATATGCCGCTTCACAGTGCTTTACAGCCCTTTCTAAGCAGTTTTACAGAGTCAACCTATTGCCCCCCCAACACTCTGGGTCCTCATTTTACCCATCTCGGAAGGACAGAAGTCTGAGTCCATCTTGAGCCTGGTGAGATTCGAACTGCCAAATTGCAGGCAGCCGGCAGGCAGCAGAAATAGCTTGCAGTACTGCACTCTTAACCACTGCGCCACCGTGGCTCATGCTTGGAAACTGTTTTTTATTTATGGCGGTTGCAGTCTCCTGGAGTCATGCGATCATCTTTTGTGACTGCCTGACGAGCAAAATCAATGGAGAAGTTTAGCCCTTGTAGAGATTCACTTAGCAACTGTGGCAAGAAAAGTTGTAAAATGGAGCAAAACTCACTTAGCAAGTGTCTTGCTTAACAGCAGAAAAGTTGGGCTCAATGGTGGTCGTAAAATGAGGATTAACTGTACTTAAGAAATTCTGACTTGGAGGGTTTAGGAAGAAGGAGAGGCGGTTGCCACTGTCCCCACCTCATGGAACACTTTGCTCCCCCCAAAAGTCGAGATCGGCCTCCATTCTCCCAGCCTTCTGGAAGAGCGTGAAATTCCTGGTTCTGCCAAATCAGGTGGGGATCAAAGAGCAGCATGCAGCCTTGGAGAAGGGTTTCTCCCTCCACCTTTTAATTTGCCTTTAATCTTGTTATTGTCATTTGGCTTTAATTCTCTTTTGCCTATATCTTTTATATGATTTTATGACTTTTCATCTGTAAACACCCCAGTAGTTTAGATGATGAGATGGGTTGTGTCTGAATTTGATGAATACAGTATTTAAATAATGGACAGACAACGTTCTACCTGTCAACGACTACTTCAGCTTCAAACACAACAACACATGGGCAAACAATAGATACAAACTCAAAGTAAACCGCTCCAAAGTCGATTGCAGAAAATACGACTTCAGTACCAGAGGGGTCAGAGCCTGGAACTCACTACCTGACTCTGGTTTTCTTACCCAAACCCCAAAAACTTTAACCTTAGACTGTCTACCGTGGACCTCATTCCATTCCTAAGAGGTCTGTCAGGGGACGTGCATAAGTGCACCAGCGTGCCTACCATCCCTGTCCTACTCTTCCCATTTATTCGTATTCATTTATTATGTATATATTTATATACCTGTTTATACTTAATGTTTATATATTATGTTCATACTTATACTTGTTTTCTCATACATGCTTGACAAACTAAACTAAATAAAATAATTAATAAATAAAATAAAGGAAACCTTCCTAAAGCCCATGTCACACTGGCCAATGGATGCAAAACGGACACAACGGACGAGAAAAATGTTCCATCCGTTGTTATCCGCTCTCAAAATATGCATAACCGGAGCGGATAACACGGACGCGGGGAGGACGCAGGGCAGATGCAAAACAGATGCGTAACGGAAGCCCAGCGGATGGAAGTGGATGGGAGTGGGTGGCACATCCGCAGGGCTTCCGGGGGGCCTCAGCGAAGCGGACGCAGAACAGAAAGAGCGGATGCAGAGCGGACGCCGAGCGGATGAAGCGGATGCACAGCGGATGCACAGCGGAAGCCTAATGGATGCCTGGCGTTCACTGCGCATGCGGGGAGGATGCATTGCGTCAGCCCCGCGGATATAACGGAAGAGCTCGGAAGCAGGTCGCCATTCAGAGGAAAGACCTGCTGCCGGACACATCGGCTGCCTTGCCTGCCCTGCCTGCATGTCTGCCTGCCAGCCTTGCTGCCAGCCCTGCTACCAGCCTTGCTGCCAGCCTCCCTGCCAGCCTTGCTGCCTGCCAGCCTTGCTGTCTGCCTTCCTGCCAGCCTTGGTTCATGTCTGCCTGCCAGCCTTCCTGCCAGCCTTGGTTCATGTCTGCCTGCCAGCCTTGGTGCCTGCCTGCCTGCCAGCCTTCCTGCCAGCCTCCCTGCCAGCCAGCAACCCCACAACCATGCGGAAGCACAGCAAGCCTCAGCCATCTGCTACCAGCCCTGGCAAGAGGGACAGGGCTACCATCCCGCCCCCTGTCCCTCACTCTGGTTCTGCTGGGGCTTCTGCTGCTTCTGCTTCTGGAGGAGCTGATGACAAGCACTCCAGCACCAGCTACCTCCACAGCACCTGGACCCTTCACCCCTGAGACTGAGCGACCAAGAGGAGTGCCAGAGACTCTTTTTTGTCTTATAGCTTGTTGTTAGTAAAGTCTAGTTTTGATTCACACACTTGCTTCATTTCTTTTTTTGTATAAAGTCTTGCTGGAAACTTTTAGGAATGGTTTAAGCCTTTGCATGCTTGTGGGATGGGTTAAGATAGCTGTGGGATGGGCAGGGATACCTTTGGGATGGGTAATAGCTGTGGGATAGATAAACCTCCAGTGCAAGCATAGTGGGACTGTATGGTCCACCCTCCCAGGTGCCACACCTACGGCCCTTTATTATCAATAATAATGTAATAATTATCCACACATGTCAACATAAACACAACTCTTTATTAAACGCCCTGTTCATTGTAAGGCCAACTAAACATACATGGCCCAATCTCATCCATGTGATGAGACAGGCTGAAGGAAGCATCCATTAAGCATCTACCATCCTGTCTTGCCACTCCACTGCTCCGGCTGGGGAGTTGCACCAGTATCTCAGGAGGTTGTGCTGCTTCTTCGCTTCATTTGAGACTCTGTTGGGGCCTTGCACATCCTCAGTGTCGATCAGGTTTCGCCCTTGCCTCCATTCCCCAGGCTCCATGACCCCATTGGCTTGTTGGAGGTCCACGAGCCTGTTCTGCAAGACTGGGTAGCGGGTGCGCATGAGATTGTGCAGGATGCAGCAAGCTTCCATGATCCTCCTCACGGTCTCTGGGCAATGCTGCATGGTGGTGAGAAGTACCTGGAACCTGTTGGCCAGGATGCCAAAGGCGTTCTCCACCACCCGCCTTGCCCTGGACAGCCTGTAGTTGAAGATCATCTCTTCACAGGTGAGGAGTCTGGAAATGTAGGGCTTCATGAGGTAGGTTGTGAGGGAGAAGGCGTCATCCCCCACGATGAAGTAGGGCACATCTTGTGTGTCGTTGGGCAAGGGGTCTGGATCTGGAAAGCCCATGATGAGGTTGCCTTCCAGCTCCTCCTTGAGGTGACTGACATTGTATACCTGGGCATCTGAACATGAGCCGCTGCCTGAAGCATCGATGTACATGAACTTGTAGTCAGCATCGACCATGGCAAAGAGGATGATGCTGAAGAAGTCCTTGGAGTTGAAATAAGTGGACCCTGACTTGGCTGGAGATTTGCAGGCCACGTGCTTGCCATCTATGGCTCCAACGGTGTGGGGGAAGTTCCACTTCTGATACCACTGCTCTGCAACTTTCTTCCATCCTTCTTCAGTGGAGGGGCACTGGAGGAGCTCCTCCATGTATTCTTCGATGATGGCCTGCACCACTTCTCTGACCACAATGCTGATGGTGTTGTGTGGCACCCTCCAGCCGTTCTGCATGCTCCTGTAGGAGGTCCCTGAGGCCAGGTGGCGCAGAGTGAGTGCCACCTTGAGCCCAGGTTCCAGGCTTGGCCGGAAGCTGGTGTTTGCCTTGGTCTCAACCTGGGTGTCAGGCGCTGCACAACTTCGTCAAACATGGCTGGCGGCATCCTCATGAAGTTCTGGAACGCCCGAGTGTCTTCGCTCCTGAGCTCCACCATCAGCTTGTTGTACAGTCCGTCCTCCGCTCTACTTGTGAACCATCTTCGGACCCAGACTCTTTTTGGGTGGCTCCTTTTCTTCTCGCAGTAGTGTTTACAGAGCCTGCAGATGGCTTCACACTGTTGCAGAAGGATGGTGGCTGCCAAAAGGACTGTGTTACAATCTACGGTGGACATGACTGGATGCTGTGGAAGAGGAAGAGGCAGATGAAGGCTGCAGAGGTCTGCGCCGCTGGGCTGCTGTTCTGAAAGTGCGATGCAGGCGAGTTGCTCCCCCTTTTTATAGGCAGTATAGGTTTTCCGCTAGGCATCCTCTAGGCATCCTCTAGGCATCCTTAATTTCCAAGATAGGTCCCCTCTGCGAACGTTTTTTCCGCTTTAAACGCTTTGTTTCCGCTAGGCATCCGTTCTGCATCCGTTCCGCATCCGTTCCGCTTCCTCTCTGCGTCCGGGCGGATGCACGTTGCGTGGATGCGTCGCGGACGCCAAGCGGATATAGCGGATGCATAACGGATGCGTAGCGGATGCAGAATGGACGAACTGGATACATTTTCCACACAAAAGTTTTAGGCAGCCCAAAACTTTTGGAGCGGATGAAACGTCCATAAACGGATGCTGGACGGATAGAGAGGAAGCCAAACGGAGGCAGTGAGTACAGAACGGATACATCGCGTTAACCAACGGATGGCAAGGTTTTTTGTCCGTTTTACATCCTCTTTGCATCCGTTGGTTCAGTGTGACATGGGCTTAAGTTCTCAGACTTGTAAAGAGGCAAGTAGGGAATCTGTTCTTTCAGACTGGCAAGTTTCTGTTAATGTTGCCTTCCAATAAAACAGAATTTATTTGTTTCTCTGTGTCATATATGTGGGTATATGCATAATTTTGCATTTTTCTATTTATTTTGTCATGCTTATGTCCTGTACATTGGTGGTGGTGACCCTTTGTGAGCTGTATGCAACAAAATTTCATTCAAAGTGACAATGAAGTTATTCTAAGTTCTAATTAGTTCATTGGTCATGCTTCTTGCCTGTTCTATTGGGAAAGCTGATGCCTCCTGTACAATTTAACAGAATAACAGAGTTAGAAGGGACCTTGGAGGTCTTCTAGTCTAACCCCCTGCTCAGTCAAGAAAATTTGCACCATTTCAGACAAATCTCTTCTTAAAAACCTCCACTGTTGACGCACAAGCAACCTCTGGAGGCAAGTTGTTCCACTGATTAATTGTTCTGTTCGGAAACTTCTCTTAAGTTCACTCCTTGATTAAAGGCAGCACATATTAAAGGTACAGAGAAGCCTGGTATCCTTACCATGATCTCTGCATGTTGTTGTTCCAGGCTTTTTCTTCAGGGCTCTGCTGGCCCCTTCAGTGCAAGGAAGGCAGATGGGTCTGGAAAGAAAAAAAATGGATTGGTTTAATTTAATGACCATTAGGAGAAATTCAGGGGATGCCAGAAAGGTAGGTGGGTAATTGACAAGAAGAATAATTTATCATGAAGTATTAGTACCGCTTTATAAAGACTTAGTAAGACCACACCTGGAGTACTGTATCAAGTTTTGATCCCAACATTACAAAAAAGATACTGAGGCTTTGAAAAAAAAGTACAAAGAGCAACTAAGATGATTAAAGGCCTGGAGACTAAAATATATATGAGGAAAAATTGAAAGAATTGGGTATGGCCAATCTAGAGAAAAGAAGGACTAGGGGGGACGTGATAGCAGTATTGCAGTATTAGAGGAGATGCCACAAAGAAGAGGGGGTCAACTTATTTTCCAAAGCACCTGAGGGCAGGACAAGAAACAATGGATAGAAAATTATCAAGAAGAGAAGCAACCTAGAACAATGGAAAAATTTCCTAACAGAACTAACCAGTGGAAGGAACAGCTTACTTTCAGAAGTTGTGGGTGCTTCATCACTGGAGGATTTTAAGAAAAGACTGGACAGCCACCTATCTGAAATGATTTAGGGTCTCCTGCTTGAGCAGGTGGTTGGACTAGAAGACCTTTCAGGTACCTCCCAGCTCTATTCTGATTGAAAGAAGGACAGGATGGCAATTGAAGCTAGGTAGAACCAGCAGGGATTTTCCAACTGTGGAAATTAGCAATTGGGTCAGCAAAATTCCAAAAGGGGATGCAATCAGAGGGGATTCTCTTAGCCACAACCAAGGGCTTACACAACCTTGACTGGCCACCCTTCTTGTTTAGGATACTCAATCCACTGTACCCGCTACCAAAGCCGGTACCTGTTTATTTGCTTAAAAAGTTAAAAGAGGCTTTCTCCATCCTTTCTGCCACTACAGGGTAAAAGCATAGTAAAAATAAACACCTCAGTAACAATAAAGTCAACATGAGAATACAAGACTTCACTGTAGTAAACATGAAAGTCAGGAGGTCACAAGCACTTTAAGCCTCACTCATCACCTTGTTTAGTGACTGCCTCACACAGGAACGATCCATAGTTATGACAATGATTAAAAAAAGTAACTTTGCAACCAGTCCTCTCATTTATGAACTTTTCTGGTCTGTAACACAAAGAAAATCTATCTTTGTATTAACACATGTATTTTATCATTTTATTTCATCTCTCCATCTATCTATCAATCTATATAGCATAGAATAGAATAGAATAGAATAGAATAGGATAGGATAGGATAGGATAGGATAGGATAGGATAGGATAGGATAGGATAGGATAGGATAGGATAGGATAGGATAGGATAGGATAGAATAGAATAGAATAGAATTATTTATTGGCCAAGTGTGATTTGACGAGGACTTTGTCTGTGGTGCGTATGCTCTCAGTGTACTTAAAGAAAAAATAAAATACATTCATCAAGAATCATAAGACACAACACTTAGTGATAGTCAAAGGTTACTAATAAGTAAGCAAATCATACTAGGAAACAAATAAAACAATATCAATTGAAAAGATACAAGCAACAGAGTTATAGTTATAAGTGGGAGGAGTTAGGTAATAGGAAGGATGAGAAGAATAATAGTAATACAGTCTTAGTAAATATCCATCTATTTATCCATCTAGATATCTACCCATCTATTTATCTATCTATCCATCCATCTATCCCTCCATCCCTCCAACTATCTATCCATCTAATTCCAAAAATAGATTAGGTACTGTATTTTATGGATTAGCTTACAGAGTTAGAAGGGACCTTGGAGGTCTTCTAGTCCAACCCCTGCTCAAGCAGGAAACCCTATACCGTTTCAGGCAGGTGATTGTCCAATCTCTTCTTAAAAACATCCAGTGATGGAGCACCTTCAACCTCTGAAGGCAAAGCTGTTCCACTGAATAATTGTTCTGACTGTCAGGAAATTTCTCGTTAGTTCTAACTTGCTTCTCTCCTTGATTAGTTTTCACCCATTGCGTCTTGTTCTTCCCTCGGGTGCTTTGGAGAACAAACTGACCTCCTCTGCTTTGTGGCACCCCCACAAATATTGAAACACTGCTGTCATGTCACCCCAAGTCCTTATTTTCATTAGACTAGACATACCCAATTCCTGCAACCGTTCTTCATGTGTTTTAGCTTCCAACTGTGGTTGCTAAATGAGAACTACCTATAAGTAGCCTAATGCAAATGAGTTTCCAGTGGAAGATCCTGCCTTGGTAGAGGATTCCTTTAACTGGAGTGGAATTCCTTTAACAAGGCTTCAGTTGAGATGTGCAAGGAGCATAACCAGTGTCAATCAATCAATGTTTCAGAACAAATCAGGTGAACTTTAAAGCCTTGGCAAAACGACACAACACCTGATTCTTCCTCCGAAGGTCACCGGTTTCTCCAGTTCAATGAGGGAGATATCGTAGTCATAGAATTCTTGGATGCCCTGGGCTGTCTTAGCTCGAATGTTGTATAATTCATGGTCAATCCGTCTCTTTATCCCTAGCCTGATTTCTCCACCTGCCAAGGGGAGAAAAAAAATCAGAGATCCTCAATTTTCTTTTTCTACTGTAAAACATTGCATCAAGGGGGCCTTGGTGCTCTCTGAGCCTGGTTGTTTCTCAGTGCTGAACTACTGTGTTTCCCCGAAAATAAGACCCTATCTTATAATTTTTTGCCACCAAAAAAGGCACCAGGTCTTATTTTCAGGGGATGTCATCCACGGATTAACCTCACTTGCACGTGTTGCCCCCGGCCTCCTTTTTGCAGTCAGAGGCTTTCAGGAACTTCTTCTTCTGTGGCTGGCAAGGCTTCCCTGAAGGCCTCCACAGCTGATAAAAGAGCTCCAGATTGATCCAGAGCTTTGTTATCAACTACGGAGGCCTTTTACCAGCCTTGCTGTCTGCAGAAGAAATGGGCCGGCAAGGCAGTGGTTGGGGTGTGGCGAGGTCTGGCTACAACTATCCAAAGTTAAGTAGTAGGGCAGCTCCCCCTCCTCCTCACCCCCACCCCAGCTTAATTTTTACCCGTCCACTCTGGAGTGCATGGGATCTTAATTAGGGCTTATTTTGGAGGTAGGGTTTATATTGGGCACACATGTAAAAAATCAAGCTAGGACTTATTTTCAGGGTAGGTCGTATTTTTGGGGAAACTGGGTACTTGTTATTGACTAACAGTACTTGTTACCTTGTTTCATTTGGGAGATGGAATGTCTGCAAGAAAAAAGTCTGTAGAGATTTTCAGTCATATAGGTCATGATTGTCCCAGAGGTGCTTTTTTCCGAAGGCAACTGGACTTTCTTGTTTTTTTCTTTTGAAGATGTTTCATTTCTCATCCAAGAAGATTCTTCGGGATTTCTATTCCTTGCAGAATGAAATGATTTATATTCCTCATCTGCAAGGAATAATAAATCCTTCCATTCCCCGCTATCCTGTCAGAGCTGAAGAAGCTTCTTGGATGAGAAGCGAAACGTCTTCAAAAGAAAAAAACAAGAAAGTCCAGTTGCCTCCTGAAAAAAGCACCTTTGGGTTTGCAAGAAAACAACCAAGCTCAGAGAGCAGCAAGGACCCTTCCTTTTAAGCCAGGTAGAACGGCCTCATTTTTGACATTTCTGGAGATGATGTGAAGACAGTCAGCATCAAACTGCCGGTCACAAAAATATCTCAATCTTCCGATAGAAGAGCATATTGATAGCTCAGAATTGAACTATGGGGAAAGAGCTTGGTTGTTTTCTTGCAGACATTGCAGTACCCAACTAGGAATCATCATCAGTGTCAGTTGATGATGATATTACTGATGAAGGTGCCCAGGTGGGTAATGAAACATCTGCAGAGCATCTGCAACCTCACAGAGCATCAAGTGCTCCACATATCTCAGCCTTTTTCACAGGAGGGAGATTCCTCCATGGTCCATACTTTGTGTACAATAGGTGCAAGACTCGTATTCCTTGTAAGGAATGTCAGCTAACAAAAGAGATCAAACCTTTTTGCTGATGGGCCAAAGATGGACTATTCACAGCATTGCAGTCAACTTATACTGATCAGAGGCCAAGCTCTACATTTCAATTAATGTAGATATATACCTGTTCATTACCAAATGTTGGTTACTCTGTCCATCTTTTGTCTCCCATCCCTTGGTGAAGCAGAGCCGTGATCCCAGAAACTGCAGTTTTGACTCTTAGTGAAAAAATATCAACCCTTTCCTCATACTCTACATGCGCCATGTGTTTGTGTAAACGGTACTGCATGTTATTAAATCATGGTTAAGAGCATGGTGGTGGCCATATTGTAGAAAGAAGGGTCATTAGATGATGATGATGAGATCTCTTCCAACATTAAGCCATCATTATGATGGTTTAATGTTGGCATCTCATAGGTCGTCTACAAGATGGCCACCACTTGTGCTTTGAGGTAGATCAGGTGAGGAAGCAGACATTGGAAGAATCCAGGAATGATACTTTATCACTGTAAAGCACTGTTTTCAACTTTGGCAACTTTAAGATGGCTGTCCCAAAGGTGCTTTTTCAAGAGGCAACTGGATTCCTGGTTTTTCACCGAAGACTTTTAATCCAAGCTGAAGAAGCTTCTTGGATTGGATGAGAAGTGAAATGTCTTCAAAGAAAAAACCAGAAAGTCCAGTTGCCTCTTTGAGAAAAGCACCTTTGGAACAACCATGACCTGGATGACTGAGAATCTCCATAGGCATTTAAGATGGCTGGACTTCAACTTACGCACAATTCCCCAGTCAGCAGGTATGGGGAATGCTGGCATACTGGCTGGAGAATTCTGGGAATTGAAGTCCACCGACCTTAAAGTGCCAAGTTTGAAAAAATCTCGCTGTAGCATATAATCACAGAATCTTGAAAGCCCTTGCCATTTCTTATATGAAAACACAACCACACTGAGGTTATTCCCTTCTCACATCTCCCCTTTTCCCAGGACTGAGTTTGCCTTTAATATTTTTCCCTTGAGGATCCTGCCTACTTTCATCAAGGTGTTCTCCACCTGTTTCCCTCCCCCTTCCCCTCTCCCTCTCCCTCCTACCCCCCCCCCCCATATGTAAACAAAACTAAAAAAAAAATGAAACTGAGGGAAGACCTTGAAACACGTGGGGTATACATTCTGAAGAAAACCAATACCTTCCCCAAGATACCGTCATTCATCTCCTGCCCAACCGAACAGGAAATAATGCACCAGGAGCTTTGCTGAATCAGGCAGGGATAAACATTCAAATGGACTTTGCCACAAGGAAGCAACTATTGATTTATAATGACCATTCCCTTTTTCTATTGGCATGTAAGCCCTTTCCACTAGGGTTGAGGTTACATCAGGTCTTGCAGGATGAGATGTATTAGAAATGTAGAAGGTGGGGAGGAGGACAGGATTCTGGTGGGGTTACGAGGTAAAAAGGGCCTTAAGGTTTGAATCAAGCCACCCAATGTCATTTTGGATTGTGAGAGGGATGGCATATAAATTTAATAAACAAACAAAGCAATCTAATTCTTAAAAAAAAAAAGAAAAAAGAAGTGGGTTGGTATGGAATTGTTGATTCTATCTACTCTAGGTTTCAAGGCCTGCAGAATACAGGTGCTCCTCGAATTACAACCAGATGTGGTATTCAGCAGGTTCTGACCAGTAGTGGAAATTTTGAGTAGTTCAGAGAACCTGCAAAACCACCTCTGACTGCCCCTGCCCCCATCTCTTCTCTGCCTCCCGAGTCCCAGCTGATCGGCTGGGTCTTCTTTTGTTGCCCTGCAGAGGAGAACAGAGCTGGAAAGCAGGTTAGTGAGTGCAAAGGGAATGCGGATTTTGCAGTATCCTTCCCCTGCCACGCCCACAGAACCAGAAGTAAAAAATTTTGAATCCTGCCATTGAAGGGCACTGGAAAAAGTGACATATGGCCAGGTGTTTTTTACATTTGCAGTCATTGCGAGCAACCCTCATTCTCATGGGATCAAAATTCAGGTGCTTGGCAACTGACTCATATTTATGATGGTTGCAGCATCTTGGGGCTGTGAACTTCTGACAAACGAAATCAATGCAGAAGCATTAAAAAAAACCTAACAACTGTGGTGATTCACTTAACAACTGTGACAAGAATGGTTGTAAAATGGGACAAAGTTCGCTTAACAACTGTTTTAGCTTGCTTAGCAACATAATTTAGGGGATCCATTGCAATTGTAAGTTGAGGACTACCTATATAGGATGAAAGGCTGAATGCGATGCATGAACCTGTTTTTTTAAATCCCTATCTTAGTAAAACTAACAGCAAATCCATTATTGCTGCCTGGAAAAAACAGATCACAGAGCTACCTGGGAATAGTGTCTTACTTCACTTGATTTATAGAAGCCAACCAGATTTGCAATTGAAACTTAAAGTAACACTGGCAAGAGATCCAGCTATGATATAAGTGCTGCCCAATATACCTATTTTGATTTAAATCCAGCTGCATCACTGAATTTTAACAGTGCAATTAGGAAACATCTGTAGGGTGGTTTCCTAACACATTCATATACAAACCCACAGATGCTTATTTTTCCCCTAAAAGGCAACTGAACTTTCTTGGTTCTTTCTTTGAAAAGGTTTTGCTTTCTCATCCAAGAAGCTTCTTCAGTTCAGAGCTAAAGGAGGACAACCAGGACTTGGATGATTGAGAATTTCCATCCATGCTCAATGTCAAGAGTATATTCTTTAACTGGCAGAGACATGGTTAACAAAGTCAGCAAGTGAGTAAGCATGGCAACAGACCAGCCAATGGGGGCTGACAGCCTGGATGTGGTTTGGCTCTGTGTGCTTTACTGAGAAATTGAAACTGAAATTAGAGTTCTGTTCTGAGCCCTCAAAGCTGCATCTTGTGTTTTTGCTTATGTTACATTGAAATAATCTACAACTGGTATTGTAAACTTTACTTCATTAACTATGTTTATAAAGAAGTTAGTGATCCTGCTGAATCAGTCATCTGTGTGTTTTCTGGACTTGAACTTCTGCTGCAAAATCTAACACAGAAAACACATGAAAATGTTAGGATAGCCTCCTAAACATGCAAAACTCATTTTTGAAAAAAAAAGAGAGAGAGAGAAAGAGAGAGACAACTCAACTAAGCCATGAAAGTCCTCACCTAATGGTCATTTACAGGTAGCCCTCGACTTACAACCACAATTGAGCTCAGAATTTGTTACTAAGTGACCCTTGTAGGCCATCTAGTCCAACTCCCCGCCCAAGCAGGAGAATATGAATCCTTCTATTCTCCATCATTCAGCCAGAGCTCAAGAAGTGTCTTGGATGAGAAGCGAAATGTTTTCAAGAAAAATAAACAAAACAAGAAAACCCAGTTGCCTTTTAGAAAAGCACCTTTGGGACTTTGAAAGTGAAGGGCAAATTGTTTAGAATAGAATAGAATAACAGAGTTGGAAGAGACCTTTGAGGTCTTCTAATCCATCCCTGCCCAGGCAGGAAACCCTACACTGCTTCAGACAAATAGTTATCCAATCTCTTTTTAAAAACTTCCAGTGTTGGAGCATTTACAACTTCTCGAGGCAAGTCATTCCACCGATTAATTGTTCTCACAGTCAGGAAATTCTCCTTAGTTCTACATTTCTCCTTAGTTCTAAGGTTCATCTAATAATTCTTCCAAGATAGATAAATCAGGGGAAATTCAAACAAATACTGTAGTCAAGGGCCAGGTAGCCCTTGACTTACAACCTTTCATTTAGTGACTATTCAAAGTTACAATGACACTGAAGAAAATGATTTGCAACCAATCCCTGCACTTGTGATGGTTGCAGCATCCCCAGGGTTATGCAATCAAAATTCAGGCACATGGCAATCAGCATGTACTTACAACAGTTGAAGTACAGGTAGTCCTCGACTTACGACCATAATTGAGCCCAACATTTCTGTTACTAAAGCGAGACATTTGTTAAGTGATTTACGACCTTTCTTGTCACAGCTGTGAAGTGAATCACTGCAGTTGTTAAATTCGTAACATGGTTGTTAAGGGAATCTGGCTTCCCGCAGGCCAGATCTAAATTTTAGACTGTTATTTCTTTAAGGTTTTCTGTGTTCTTGTTCTCTGGAAATGTCCAGGTATGTTGATAAGCTATGTACAAATCAAGACAGAATCCAGCATTTCGTACTGGAATGGGTGCTTCTAAAATTCTATCCCCAATTAAATGCAGGAAAATAATGTCTCAGAAATCACTGAAGAAGGGAAAACCCCGGAACTATGCTTGAACCACGGTAGAATGCATGCTTTTCTTAAAAAAAATGTAGTATCTTACCCAGAACCACGATCCAATTATTTTTCAAGTGGTTGAAGCAGTGAGCCGCTGTTAGAACCCAGGTACTGGAAATCAAGGCACCTCGACAAATAGAATCCCTATGATGCTAGAGCAAAAATTAAATTCAGTGTATGGTTAACACCCCTGAATTATGTTCTAGGTCAGGGGTGTCAAACTCAATTTAATTGAGGGCTGCTTCAGAGGTGTATTTGACCTTGGGGGGCTGGGGCGTGGCCAGGGGCCGTGGTCAGCTTGACTCATGAAGGCTGTTTTCGCCCGCGATGGCCTGCCCAAGCTCTGTTTTCGCTGAGACAGGGCTGCAGGAGGCCGTTGTGGCCAAAAACAGAGCTCAGGCGGACCACATGCAGCCTCCCCGAGCTTTGCTTTTGCTGGTAGAGGGTTGCAGGAGGCCGTCATGGCCGAAAATGGAGCACTGGCGGGCCGTGTGCGACCCTCCCAAGCTCCATTTCACTGGCAGAGGCTCTGCAGGCCAGTTCTTTGTTGTTTCCAGGACAGGCCTGGGGGTCAGATTTAGGCATCCCGTGGGCCGGATCCAGCCCGTAGGCCTTGAGTTTGACACCCCTGTTCTAGGTCATCCTTCCTTGACTGAGGGGCTCTCTATATTCCCATCCTTTAACCATCCAACAGAACCAAATATCGGGGATAAAGCAAGTTAATTGCAAGTGGGGATCAGTGGTGGGATTCAAATTGTTTTACCACCGGTGCGGTAAGCGTGGCTTGATGGGTGTGCTTTGTGTGCACCTTGCACGCATGCGTGGCAAATGCGCACTTTGCATGCGTGCAGAGGTTTTCCTACTGACCTCCTCCTGCACTCCTGTACTCTCCCTGTGTCTTCAACAGCTGACGCGTGGCAATCCGCTGTGCCACGTGATGCAGCTGAGGTTGAAAAGCAGGAAATAAAGGTCAGTATGGAGCCCGGGCAGGCAGGCAGGCCCAGCAGTTGATCGTCGGAGCGAACCAGTTCGCTCCCAGATGATCTTTGGAGCTACTGGTTCAGCCGAATTGGACCGGACCGGTAGAATCCACCCTTTCTGTAAGTCCCTACAGAAATCTGGGAAGAGGAAAGAGATCACAATGACTTGGGCAGTGGTGGTGGAAAAGAATAGTCTGTACTCACTGTGTTTTGGAGACGCACATGCCAAGGGTTCTTCTGGTCCCATCTTGCACTGTCCGAGTAGTTTGCCAAACCACAAATGTCCTCCAAATCTCTGGGATCTAAGACGGTTAGAAAGTTAATGAATCTGGGAGAATCATCATCAATCTTGCCATTTGCCACCCTCAGTTGCGTGTTCTTTCCACACAGATGTCTATGGAGATTTTCAGTCGTCCAGGTTCGACCCAAAGGTGCTTTTTCAAAACACAATAATTGGACTTGTTTTTCCTTGAAGACGTTTTGCTTCTCGAAGAAGCTTCTTCAGTTCTGAGTGAATAGCGGAGGAGGGAAGGATTTATATTGACTGCAAGGAATACCAATCCTTTCTTCCTCCACCATTTGGTCAGAACTGAAGAAGCTTCTTGGATGACAAGCAAAAAGTCTTCAAGGAAAAATAAGAAAGTCCAGTTGCCTCCTGAAAAAAGCACCTTTCTACATAGAAAATTTCAATGTCTATCTGTCAGCTTTGGAAGCCACATTAGCACCAGAAGCTTCCATGCTGCCACATTCTTGAACCTGGGAAAATTGGAGGGGGGAATTGCATGGAACGTATGTGGTTAGACATAATAGTATTCTTCTTTAAAGTCAAGATCATGTTATTCTTGCACCTGGGCTGAGGAATAGTTGAGGGGATGTCTCAAGTTGGAATGGATGGTGACTGAGGCATGTGATAGAATGATGGGTGAAGGGGGTCGATTTATAATTTTCTACTTTTTGGAGGAAAACCCAGAAGTTTTCCGGTTCTGGTTTTCCCAGATGTGTCAGTATAACTCCTCTAATAAAAGGAAACTTTGAGAAAATGCCTATCTCAGAGTTTATAATTGGAGTTGGGTTTTTCTGGAATCCTGACACTATCACTCTTTCAGCAGACACAGTATGACTTCTGTCCAAAGGCCCCCACTGCCTTTGTTTAGTGGTAAAATTTCTCATGTTACCAGAAACAAGGTTCTGAGATTAGTTTTGGATGTGGGAAAATCAACACCCTTTTATATCAATTTGCTTTGTGTGTGTGTGTGTATTTGTGTATATGCATGCCTTTGAGTCAGTGTCAATTCCTGCAATGCCCTGGACTAGTCTTTGCAGATTTGTTAGCAAGGTTTTTCGGAATTATTTGCCACTGACAGCTTCTCAGGGCCAAGAGAAAGTGATCGGCCCAAGCTACCCACCTGCCTTCGTGGCCAAGATGAAACTGAAACTTAGAGTCTCCTAGTTTCTTGCCTGGTGCCTTAACCAGTGCAACAGACTGCCTCTCTTATTTCACATGGTTTCATTTCTATTTCGTTCTGGATCTTATTACCTGCTTTGCATAAATAAAATGATTCAAAATAGGGAAACAAATACTGAACCATCTATAACTGAACAAATAGAAAAAACAAAAAATGAGGCAGAGGTTAGACAAGAAGGACTGTTCACATACAGGCTGGAACTATCTACAAGTAATAATAGCGCTTAGACTTATATACCGCTTCACAGTGCTTTACAGCCCTCTGCCCTCTCTAAGCAGTTTACAGAATTAGCATATTGCCCCCCAATAATCTGGGTCCTCATTTTACCGACCTCAGAAGGATGGAAAGCTGAGTCAACCTTGAACTGGTCAGAATCGAACTGCTGTCAGTGGGCAGTGTTAGCCTGCAATGCATTCTAACCACTGCGCCAATGTGGCTCTTCAGTCCTCATAACTATACATTTAGCAACCATTTGAAGTTACAATGAAGCTGAATTTTAATGTTAATATTTATTACCTTAATATTTTAATGTTTGATCTTGTTTTTATTTTGTTTACAGCAAAGTTTACTGTAAGCTGCCTGGAGTCACCTCTGGGTGAGATGGGCAGCATGTATATATTCCCACAGGCATAAGGCGCAAGCTGAACATTGGGTAGATGCACCCACCCTTTGCCCCTTTAACCCTTACACCCCCACCCCTGATAAACAAGATGGATCCTACACACCCAACAGATCTTCAAAAGCATTCTTGAGTTCCTGTGGATTTTTCATCACAAACACATGCCTTTCCCCTGGCTTCTTTGATGCAATCTCATTCATGGCACTCAACTCAACGTCAAGATTCCCGATGCCAAAAACATAGATATCTGAATGAAACAACAACAGGACATGCATTGATGATGTTATCTCGTTGGGTAATGAAATGTCTGCAAGGAAACAACCAAGGGCTCTTCAAAAGGACACATGTTAACATGGGACATTCTGGAAGAGAAGACAGGACAGCCCCCAAATCTTATCAAGGGATTCTTTCACAGATTTATCAAGCCAGTTAAGTAGCAAGGATGAACAGGCTGGATGCACTGAAAGCCACATGAAATAAGAAAAATAAGAGCTTGTCAATCATTTTGAGGATAACTAAGCAGACAGATTTCCAGTATACCTGAGATGAATCCAGCAGTGGGTTTTATGCTATATTCTAAGATCACCGAGAACATTTGCAGTGACTTAAAATGTTATTACTTTACTCTGTGGGTTGCCCAGGAAAATACCTTCACTGAAATTACTTTTCCTGGAGAGATGCAGGAGTGATTGTATTTTCTATTTTCAATTATTGCTGCATGCCTGGCTTTCTAACAATTGCTCCTACTATTTTCCAGCAGCAGCTTTTGTCCAATTGCTCTATTTTGGGCAGCCTCTTTAATCTGAGTTGTTTCTTCTATCTCGTATGTTAGTCATAGATGACTGCTAAATTTCTTACTTCCCTAATTTAATAAACAAACAAATATTAGGATATTTAAAATTAATAACTGGATTAAATAAATAAATAAATAAATATTAAGATATTTAAATTAATAGCTGGACTAAATAATAAATACATAAATAAATATAAATAAATATTAAGATATTTAATAGCTGGACTAAACAATAATAAGTGCACCATCATGCCTCCTGTCCCTGTCCTATTGTCCCCATTTAATCGTATCTATTTTCTGTATTCTTACTCATGTGTATACTTATACTTATTATCTTGTAAGTGATTGACAAATCAAATCAAATAAGTAAATAAATAAAATATTAAGATATTTAATTTAATAACTGGATAATTATTAATAAGTCAATAATGGGCCACAACACCCAGTGGTAGTTGATTGGTTGGAGAGTACCAGCTCTTGCATGAGGCAATCTAGGTTATGATTGGTTGCTGGGTATAAAGGGCGAAGTTTTCCTTTTTCCCGCCTTTTTCTTCTGTGTGCCCTGTATGCTCCATGACGCTCCTGTTTGCCTGACTATCTTGGCTGATATACATATACAGTAGATGTTAAATGTATTTATTTATTTTAAAAAGTATAAGTTTGTGTCAGCATCTATGACTTCATTTGGACACCTGCTGCTCAAAGTTCCTGACAATAAACAAATAAAGCCTTTACATCCCTTGGAGAGCATTTAATTCCAGCTTTTCTTCTGACAGTGGAAAGAGAAAGTGAAAGTAAAGGCTTTCTCCACAAAGTAGAAAGCTGTGTTTATAATGAAGGCTGATCTCAGCTTCTCATGATAACACTTGGATTTTGTGAGAGTGGAAAAATTGAGTGTGGTCAGGGTGAAGAGTTGATGTTTCATTTATCTAGAAGCAGCAATCTGAGAGAAGCCATGAAGGCAGATATGGGAGGTAACCTGGGAAGAAAAGCATTTCAAGAGGTGAAAAAAAATGATTTATTGAGGATTGCCTCATAGCAATCAAGGGAAATTAACCGTGGTAGGCTACAAAAACATTTATTTTACTTCCTGTTGTGAACTCTAGGCCCCAACAACAAAGCTATACAAGTATTCCCTCTACTTATGACCAAAGCTATAACTGACCCAAAAAAGGGGGCTTATGACCCAGATTCAAAGTTCTGACAATCATAACCACTCGGAAGTCATGTGATGAAACTTTGGGCACTGGGCAATATGGTCATATATACAGCAAAGTCCTGCGGTCATGTGATCACACTTTATGACAATTTTGACTGGTGCTTACTTCTGGTTTTCAGCAAAACTGCACCCATAGTGAACCATTTCCTTACTTAAGGCTCACAGCTTTTGCCTACTGACCATGGCATTGTGATGTCTCCCTTGGACGACTCCTGATTCTTCCTCGGAGGCTGGTTCGAGGGAGGATGAGCTCATTCCTGGCATGTCAAGAACTGGGTTAATTAATGACTCTGAACTGATGGCTGAAAGTGTTTTACAGGGGCCTTCGGATGGGGAGAGTTTGCAGGTCAATGAAGAGGAGGAGGAGGAGTTGCCTTCCATGCTGGATCCAAGAGCACGCAGGGCAGAGAAAAGACAAGAGCAAAGGAGATCTGCCAGATTACTCAGGAGAAGGCCCTGCCCATCTTGATGGACTGCACCATCAAGCTATTTATCAGGCAGAGGGAGACATTGCTGTGTTTGTATTGTGGCTGTGTGTTTGTTTGAGCTTCCTGCTTTACTTTGTGCCTTGGAGACTCTGAACTTCTTTTGCCAAGTGAACTCTTGTGGATGTACTTTAAGTTTTGCCTAGTGGCTTTAAATTTGTTTGATGGACTTACTTGTTGGAGCAACTTTCCATTGTTTTATGGACTATTGGCTTTATTTTGGGAAATTCTGAGGCTGAGTGAAGGGAACTGCTAGAGAACATTAATAAACTCTTCAAAACAGGGGTCTCCAACTTTGGCAACTTTATGACTTGTGGACTTCAACTCCCAGAATTCCTCAGCCAGTCCACAAGTCATAATTTTGCCAAGATCGGAGACCACTGCTCTAAAACACACTTACATGTGTGTGTGAGTGAGTGGAGTAGGACAGGCATTTGCTTCACAACCACTGCAAAAAATTAGTCAGTCATGTGGCCAATTCATTTTAAGATCATGATGGCATACAGTATGTCCATAATGGACAGGCTCCATTTCAGTCATATGTTGAGAATTACCAGTAGTGAGTTTTCAATTGAGCAGAGATTCAGTCTGCTGTAGAAAAACAAGATTCTTGAGGGATGGGTTGGTATCGCAAAGTAACACAATTCATTCTTTTGAAAAAATCAAGCATGGTTTTCCTGACTCACCGAGATAATCTTTTCGGTTGTCTCTCACATTTACCAGATCTTCTATGTGGCGCACTGCCATTTTGGGAGAACCTCCAAGGTTGGATTTTCCTGAAAACAAAAAAAGAAAAAAAGTTAAGAGGACAAAATCATTTTTCTGATTCTTTTCTCCTCCATTTCCCAACTCATACAAGTGTGAGTAATTCCCAACTCATACAAGTGTGCCAAGAGGAATAAGTTGTGGAAAACTCAAGGATGATCATATTGAACTGGAGAGATTTAACCTGGAAATAAGTAGAAACTTTCTGACAGTGAGAACAATCAGCCAATGGAACGGCTTTGCCTTTGGAAGTTGTGGGAGCGCCATCACTGGAGGCTTTCAAGGAAAGACTAGACTGCTATTTTGTCAGAAATGGTGTAAAGGTCTCCCACTTGGGCAGGGGAGGGGGTGGTTGGAATAGATGGCCTACAAGGTCCCTTCTAACTCTGATAGTCTGTTATCTGTTATCTGGTGTTGTGTTCTTAAATGAAAAACAAAAATAGGCAAGTTGAGAAAAATGAAGACCTGGGCAGTCTGAAGACCACAACCAGGTACTAAAAAGAAGAGAGAATTTTTTAAAATCCCTTTGATTAATAGGCTGGAGCCTGGCTTTGAAACATTAAATTTCAGACTAAATCTCCATCTAGTAGAGGTTTTTGAAGGCCACAAACAAAAGGGTTTCCATCATAGATGGTCAAAAGAGAAGACCAAGAGAGGGATGGTCCAAAGAACTCGTCTTAGAACGAGGATGGCGGAACTTTCTGTGCTTCAGAACTGCATTCCCAAAAAAATAAATTAAAAAATGGGGCAGCTAATGTAACTTCTCACTTCTGGTCCCAAAGATGCTTTTCCAAAAGGCAACTGGGCTTCCTTGGTTTGCTACTTTGAAAATGTTTTGCTTCTCTTCCAAGAAACCTCTTCAGTTTTTCTTCAGTTAGAACTGAAGAAGCTTCTTGGGTGGGAAGCGAAACATTTTCAAAGAAAAAAAAAAAACCAAAAAAATCCAATTGCTTATTGGAAAAGCACCTTGGGGATAGCCATGACCTGGATGAATGAGAATCTCCATAGACATTCTGGCTTCTGTCACATTAAACCACGCGCATAATTAAAACTGGGCAGCAATTTTTGAAACCACAGGGAGCAAACTCTTCTGTATACAACCCATTACCATATCATTAAGATTTATTCTGAAACCCGTGGGGAAATGGAGGAGAAAAGAATCAGAAAAATGAGCTCTCCTCAACCAATTCCTGGGTATTGATTGCGAGTTGAGGAGATGTTCTTGTCCTTTGGTTCCATTTGTGGCTTGTTGATTATCTCTTCTGAATGGTATGTAGATGTTTACTGTCTCTCCAGGTGCCTGTTGGTGGCTGATTTGTCTGAATGGCAGGCTTCCAGGAACTCTCTACTGGTTTTGGACTTGGCTTGGTCTGGGATGTTCACAGTTGAAACTAGAGATAATTCCGTGCCCGTGTTCAGCAATTAAGGAGTTTTCAACATATATTCGAATAGCTCAATACCTGTGTTTTATTGCGAAACTATATGGTCGGGCTTAGTTTTTGGGGAGGAAAATAATTGTGCTTCTGCTTACCAGCATCCACTGGTATTCATCTGGCCAGCGTCCTGTCAGTGTTGTTTCCAAACAGAGGGCTGTTTGGAAACTGAAACAGTATTTGCTGTGAGAGCGAGAACGACACAGCAAAGAGCCTGGGCGTGGCTTTGCTCAACTGTTCTGTACTAAAGCTGGTTGCTGATGTGAAACTAAAACTGAAAATCCTCTCCTCTGCTTGTGTTTTGCATTTGGAACAGATTTCTTTTCAGGTGGGGAGGGGGAGTAGAACTCCTTAGGATCAGAACCTGTTAATATATAAAATACTAATGCTCTCATGGTCATTTTGAAAAACCCTTTCTTAGTGAGCACCTAGAAGCCAAGAGGAACATATGTGCCAAATTTCAACTTTGTAGGCTTTACTGTTCTGGAGATTTTGTGATGATGCGTCAGTGGTATTTCACAGATAGATAGATAGATAGATAGATAGATAGATAGATAGATAGATAGATAGA
>BLBF01000066.1:5968515-5990034 GCA_015471245.1 Laticauda colubrina
CTATGCACCCTGACTGAAGTATTGACAGCAAATGGCTTCCAAAAAAACAAAATCACCAACTTGATCCACAAAAACACACCAAGACATAACAGAGACCTAGAAGACCAACAGACCTATGGAACAGCTGTCTTGCCCTACATAAGAGGTACTACAGATAAAATCAGTAAGATACTACACAGGCATCACATCAAGACTGCCTTCAAAACAGACAAAAAAATAGCAGCCATCCTGAGGAACCCCAAAGACAAAATTGACCTGGAAAACCAAGGCATATACGAAATTCCCTGTACATCATGCCCGGCCACATACATTGGACAGACCAATAGAAGAATAAGTACCCGCCTAGAGGAACACAAAAATGCAGTTAAAAAAGCTGGAACACACCTCCTCACTAGTCCAACACATGAAAACCAAAGGTCACAGCATCAACTTCAATGGCACTAAAACCCTGGCCACTATAGAAAACCCCAGCCACAGAATCATCAGAGAAGCCATAGAGATTGAAAAAAGACCTGACAGCATGAATAGAAGAGATGATTCCACCAGACTGTCAATCATTTGGAAGCTTGCACTCTCAAATAGAAAGATCTCCATGCCACAAAACAGACAAACACCTGAGCACAGACAGACTCCCTCTGATGCCTCCAACTTGAACACCCCCCCACCAGGCACCCAGGTGAAACCCGGCTTCCTAATGGATAGCAGCCATCCTTTCACACGAAGCCAAGCTGCACTGAAAGCCTCCAACACAAGAACAGAGTGTTGCCAGCCAATCAAAGCCACAAAACAGACAGAAGAAAGCAGAAACACCAATCAATCAAACTCCAAGTCCAGTGAACACAGGTCCAGGCTCCTAGCCAATCAGAATGGACCAGCCTCGAATTTGAAACCAAAAGCTGTGAGACACACATCCATACAGAAGCCTGATGATGGCAGATGAGATTCTGCTGAAATGTTGCTACAACTTTAACAACACTACAATGACGTGGGATAATACCCGAGGGAAGCTAAACAGCACGCACACACACACACACACACACACACACACACACACACACATATACATATAGTGTTCCTGCTGGCTCTTTTGATTTATTTAGCATGCTTTTAGCATGCTTTTGTTGGTTTGTGTGCTACACTGATGCCATCTGTTTACGATAGTCAGTTTGTGGTTTCCAACATGATTTTGATGCATGGGGGTGTGTGTTATTGTGCTGTTCAGACAGTATATAGGTAATAGGAATTGAGATAGTTAGGAATTGAGAGCTGTCCCTTTAAGGGAATGCATCATGGTAAATGTAGTTAAAGCATCCTGGGAAAAGTAGTCCATGTCATGTCACATTTGTAATCCTGATTGGTCACTGAATTGACCCTTGGTGGGTTGGGGGAGGTTCCTTCACTCTTGCCTGAACCCCAGCAGCATGCTGGTGCCTCACCTCCTTGCTCCTTCATTCTGGGGATGAAAAGATCACTATCCTTTTACACTATTAATTCAGCTATACAAAGATCTGGACATTGAGATGCATCTTGACGTAACTGTGAGTTATATATGAGGATACCTGATGAACCAATAAAGAAACTTTGTATGGATGCCTTTGTAGAGTTATCTGTCTGTCGTTATACATTCAGCCAGTAATTATAAAGGACAGAACAGCTGTCCTTTTCACAGCTCATGTGATAAGAGCAACACAATGAGAGTAAACCCCACTGCCCCCTAGAACTGATGATGTTACCTAGTTTGGGTAATGAACATCTGCAAGAAAACAACCAAACTCAGAGAGCAACCCCTGAGCTACAAATATCCTCCTATATTGGTACAATAGCCATTGCTAGATAGTGAGCAGTCTCCCCCCCCCAAACACCCACCACCACCACTTTCAATCACCCCATTTCTTCTTACCATCTGTAAGCAGAATGATAGCATGACGGACTTTGTTCCATTGATCTTTCAAAATTGTTTCTTCATTAATCATCATCTCGTAAACCGCATTAAGGGCCGCGTGAATGTTGGTTCCCGTTGCATTGCCATGATCTGCAAAATGGGCTCAATTAATCTTGAGAGATTCTTCTTCAACCTCAGTTTCTCTAAGGCTTGAGAGGCTTATACAGGTGGCCCTTGAATTTACAACAGTTCGTTTAGCGACTGTTCAAAGTGAAAACATCACTGGAAAAAAAGTGGCTTATGACAGTTTTTCACGCTTGCAATCATTACAGCATCCCCATGGTCATGTGATCAAAATTCAGACACAGTGATGACCCGGGGCATGGCACAAAGGCAACACAGTCAAATAAGCAATAAGAGTCCCTTTATTATCTCCAACTTTGCCCCCAAGGTCCAGGTTACCTTTGGGCTGGAGAAAAATTCTCTGTGTATTATACAGCTGCAGCCCACCTGTCCCCTTATTTGATTCTTCCCTAAACAGCAATTCACTCTGTATGAGATGGCTGGCCATGGGAATTTGATAGATATAGTTTTTAAAAGTTTCCCCTCTGTTTCCAAAGGCCATTCCCAAATGCCATTATAGTCCATGCCCGTTGGCATTAGTTAAAAAGCCCCTCTTTGAGGGAGATAGGTGGTTTAGAAATATGGAAAGAAAGAAAGAAAAAAAAAAGAGAGAGAGAACGAACAATAAAATGACTTGGAAATAGCAATATTCTTATTATCTTTACTACAGTGCTCATAGAAGGTATATTTGCATTTGAAAGAACCACACAGCAGAAATTTATCCATCAAAAATGAAAGCAGGGTAATAGTTGTTTAAAGAAAATATTCAAGCTGATGGAATATCTGATGGTTTAATAAATTAGAATAAGATGGTTATACTGATGATTTAATAAATTTGAGTAAGGTGATTTACATACCTCTGTATGCTAGAAGTCATTGAAACACCTATGAAATTTTCTATGGTCTTTTTTTTAAAATTAGGAAAATTATCTCCCAAAGCAAAATAATGTTCTACTAATACAAACACTGAGAATCAATTTGATGTCAGGAGTAGTTCTAGACCTGCCTTAGGCAAAAAGCTATCTGAGTATCCTTAGGCTAGTTTTCTCTCAGCCCTACGAAGAAGCAGGGAAGGGAGCAAGCTATTTCCAAAATTTTGCCAGCAAAATTGCAGAGACTTTTCCAGGCAGTCACT
Source organism: Laticauda colubrina (assembly GCA_015471245.1). Lineage (NCBI taxonomy): Eukaryota > Metazoa > Chordata > Lepidosauria > Squamata > Elapidae > Laticauda > Laticauda colubrina. Next base: position 5,971,656 of record BLBF01000066.1, read on the forward strand.
ACGAGTCAAATCAAATTTAGCAACACTCCCCAAAAATTGCAGGCATTAAATCGGGAAGTTTTATGAATGTTCTGTGGAAAGGGTGTATGTGTGAGAAAGGACCATACTTTGCTAAGATTTATACCTACAGTTGGGAATTTCAACCAAGTTTCTAGATTTTACATTCAGATGCCAGCAAGATTTACCTAACTGCTTTTTTCCTTCTTGAAACAGTCCTTTGCTAATCTCTTTTTTTCCCCAAAACAATTCCTGTTGGTAGACAACCTTAATGAATACAATGCAATATTCGTTTTGTTTACAATGTAATCACATAGCAATGTACACTTTTGTAATTCCAGGGGAGGTAAAGTAGTACACTGAAAGGTTGCCCTGTGTTTTATTCTTTGTTTATACAACACAAACACATGTAATAAACCACAGCCACCATCTCTCCTTGCCACTATAGGACAAAATCACAGCTTCAGATCAAGAGTCGATGCGAACAAGATGGCACGCAAATGTAAACACTAACAAGGACACCCAAAGGTGTTTTGCAAAAGGCAAATGGACGCCTTTGATTTTCCTTGAAGACATGTTGCTTCTCAGCCAAGAAGTTTCTTCAATTGAACCGAACTGAACTGAATGAACTGAAGCTGAATGAACTGAAGAAGCTTCTTGGATGAAAAGTGAAACATCTTTAAGAAAAAGCAAAGAAAGTCTAGTTGTCTTTTGAAAAACACTTTTGAGACAGCCATGACCTGGATGAAAGAAAATGTCCACAGACAATAATAGCAACAGTGGATCAGCTAGCTAGGTGCTGCAAGAAAATCACACTGACTGGTTACAAGCTATGGCATGATGGAGTAGTAACAATGGTGCATTGGAATATCTGCAAGAATTACCATTTGCCTGCAAGCAAGAACTGGTGGGACCATAAAATAGTCAAAAGTAATAGAATATTAATAAAGCGAAAGTATTCCAGGACTTCAGAATTCAAATGGACAAGCACCTGCCACATAACATCACAGGCCTAACAGCTGTAGATGAGAAAGACAGGAAAGTCAGAAAAGTGGATGTGGCAGTATCTGGAGACAGCAGAAGAGAAGAGAAAGAGATTGATGAAGTTGCCATCGGTCAATTGCAAAAGGCAGCTTTGCCTGCAACAGCTTACATCCCAGGGGTGGGATTCTAGGTGCAATAGATTGCACCTATTCGTTAGAACCGGTTGCTAACAAACATTCTGAGCAGTTCGGAGAACCAGTTGTTAGAAGAAATTACTGGCCTAATCCTGTAAGGAAGGTAGGAAGGAAACATTCTGGTGTTGCTTACAGAAACTGCCTCTCCATTAACCTTTATTACATTCTTGGCAGGACTAGACTTCCTGTCTCTGGAACTTCTCTGGAATTTTTTTCCCCCTCCTTTGCTGGTACTTTGCTTGTGTGGAATGACTATTCAAAGTTATAATAGCACTGAAAAAAGTGACTTATGACCATTTTTCACACTTACGACTGTTACAGCATCCCCACAGTCATGAGAGGCCAGGCGAGGAGATGTGTGCCTCGATGTGAGTGATGTTGAGTTGGCCACACCCAGCCAATAACATGACCACCAAGCCATGTCCATCCAGTCACATGACCGCCAAGCCACGCCCACAATTAAGCCACGGTCACAGAACCAGTTGTTAAAAAACCTGAATACCACCTGTTATATTCTGTGAAGTTATTTTTAATACCATCAAACCTCAACATCTTCCTGTCCCAGGTACTCAGGAAGGACTTGAAAGATGGATAAAAATGCCACAACTAATTTAAACATCAGGTTGACTGTGCGATGAACCACAATAATAAGCATTGAACATCAACATCTGCTTATCCCAGGCCCTTGAAAAGGATTTAGGAGCTGATCCTTGGCCTCATATTTACTCACAGCCACCTGCCACACCTGATCCACAATGGCCTTCCCCCAGCAATTCTCCGCCATCAATGGTCCTCTGTCCCTCCACCCTCAGCCCAACAGTTTGCCTTCAGAAGTTGTGGGAGCTTCATCAATGGAGGTTTTTAAGAGACTGGACAGTCACTTGTCTGGAATGTCATAGGGTCTCTTCTGCTTGAGCAGGAGGATGGAGTAAAAGAACTCCAAAGTCCCTTCCAGCTCTATTCTGGTTGATTGATTGATTGACAGAAAGGCAGAAAACTGTTGAGGCTGGATGGGAAGGAAGCAATCAAGGCAAAATAAACGGTTGAGCTTGAGGGAAGCATTCTAGCCTTTCTTCCTTCTCTTGATGGTTAGCTCAAATCAAATTGATTTCCAGGACAGCTAGCTAATGTTCTAACTGTCAGGGCTCCAACTTGCACCCCCATTCAAATCACAAGTCTCAAGCTGCATCTCTCAAGAGTATAATATATTGATTTATTAGGAGTTGACATGTCAGCGTTTCCTGGTTGCAGCTGACTCTGACACATCATTCATTTCACTCTTGACCCTGCTCTTCCCCCCCACCCCCTGGATGTATATTCTCCAATGAGACACATCCATAGCCAAGAGTCATCAATTATGCTCTCCAGTAATAATTTTGCGAGCCAACAGCTTTGGCTGCCAAGGAGATTATCTGAGGTGTTTAAGGAATGCACTACTTTCCCCCATTCCCTTTCTGCTGGCAACTAAAAAGACCAAAGAAGTATTTTTTAGTTGACACTAACATTATAGCCAAAAATTATGTGTACATATATGTATGAGTAAGAAAGATCAGAAATTTTGGCCTAATTCAATTGTGGTCTAAAGCCAAGGCCTATCTGCATTTGTGTATCAGATAAATTTGTGCCTGGGGGGAGAGTCTCTCTATACAGTGACAAGAACAATAACTTGGGACTTGTGTCATAAATTTGTCAGTTTTGACCACTCCCTCTTCTCAGATGCCAATGATGAGAAGCAGTGTGTAAATATTTTAATCAAAATAAAAGATCTATGTATCAAATTTATAAAGCCACCCAACTCACAACAACTCTGGGCAACATAGAGATACTGGCTGGTGGGATGGTGGTGATGGAGGAGACCAAAATTGATCTAAATGCCTACCTTTGTAATCCATATTATTTTCCATCAACTCAAGCACCATGTCGGCATCTTCAGCGGCAACATCACCAATGTCGACAATTGTCTTGGACTGGCTGGCATAAGATATGACTGAGAACTTGATCGGAACTTCAAAGCTAGAAATCTGAGGAGCAAAGAAAAGCCAAAACACACACACACACAAAAAAAAACAGGATTACGTTTTAGAGAACATCCACCAAACAGGTTGTTTTCTTTATCATCAAAAAAACATTTTTCCATACGATATTCTTCCACCAAAGTATTTCATTTTAATGTTTGGCAAAGAATTCTGAGGCATACTTGAGTGTTGATTTGGTCTAGTCATTAACCCACCAAGCTAGAAAGCGGGAGACTGCGAATTATAGTCCTGTCTTAAGCCATGAAAACCAGCTGGGCAGCCTTGGGCTTGTTACTCACTTAGATATCACCTATATATGAGCCAGCCTTGTGCTGCAGCTGCCAAAAAAGCCAATGCAGTTCGAGGCTGCATTAATAGGATAGAACCAAGATCACGTGAAGTGTTAGTAAGCTTTATAATGCCTTGGTATTCAAGTAATCCAAGGTGTTATAAAGCTTTATTTAACACTTCATGTGATCTTGAATCTATTATTGATTCCAGTATTCCAAAACACTTGGAATCACTGAATCCAGTTTTAGTCTCCATGTTGAGACTCTAGAAAGAATGCAGAGAAGAGCAACAAAGATGATTAGGGGACAGGAGGATAAAACATACAAAGAATGGTTGCTCGAATTGGGTCTAGTTTGATGAAAAGAAGGGTGACATGATGGCAGTCTTCCATTATCTCAGGGGCTGCCACAGAGAAGGAGTCAAGCTCTTCTCCAAAGCACCTGAAGGCAGGACAAGAAGCAATGGGGGGAAATTAATCAAGGGAGAGAAGCAACCTAGGAGAAATTTCCAGACAGTGAGAACAATTAATCACTGGAACAGCTTGTCTCCAGAAGTTGTGGATGCTCCAACACTGGAAGTTTTTTAAAAGAAATTGGACAACCATTTGTCTGAAATGGTGTAAGGCTTCCTGACTGAGGAGGGGGTTGGAATAGAAGACCTCTGAGGTCCCTTCCAACTCTTTTATTCTGTTATTCTGCCCATTATTCTCTCTCTCTTAAGCCAACCCCCTCACGGGATTGTTGTGGTGGGGAAAATAAGAAGAGGAAAGTGTGTTGGATATGTCAGCCACCTTGGGTTATTTGAAAAAAGAATAAAAGGAGGATACAAATGAATAGATTTGTTTAAAAAATAAATAAATAAAACTATTTCACAATGCTCCCTCAGGTGATATGAAGCAGGAGGACCCAGGTCTGCTCAGTCTTCAAGGTAGCTTGAATTGATCAGGAATACAGAGTAGCAACCATTCAAATTCCCAACTACTTTAGGCTACACTTATTAAAGGGCCGAGTACTGCAAAGAGGTCCATAAAAATGCCATAGAAAACCATGGGCTTTTCCAATTCCAAGTTGAATTGTGAGGAATTTTCTGTCAAACAAAAAGCAGGATCTTTTAAATATTATTCACTGAAAGGAAGAGGATCAGCTGTCCTTGTTTCTTTGAGTGCAATACTAAAGGTTTGCAGTCACTGATCAGCTGATAACTTGAGGGGTCACCAAGTCATTGCATTGTTCTTCAAAAGTCCTCTCAACAACACACCAGCAGCTGAATACGCAAGAATGAAAGCCCATGTTTTGCTTTGGTGTCCCAGCCCTGTTTCAAAACCAGCTTTTAATCCTTGTCTCCCTATTCAAGGCGATTGTACTGCAAACCTACAATTGAACAAGAGTGATCACACCCCTCAAGGAAATCTATAAATCAACACTTCTGGCTGGGGAATTTTGGAAGTTGAAGCCCTTGGGGGTTGCCACAGTTGAGAAGCACTGCTACAAATGCTAGTAGTTTCTACATGTTCTTCAGTGACCTCTTAAAACTGAATTTTGGAGATAGATAGAATAGATAGAAGATAGAATACCTTTATTGTCATTGTATTCTGAAAGCTACTCCAGCACAGTGCCCCAAACACCACACCACAATCACACACTAGAGTATTTAAAAATTAAAATAATTAAAATAATAATAATAATTAAAAACCTTGTCTAAAACCTATCAAAAACATTTAGTAAGTTTAAAAATGCCACTATATACATAGGACTAAATCACAAATGCACTGATTGATTCAAGACAATTAATTGCCTTGGAAAAGAAACTGTTTCTCAGTCTATTAGTCCTCATTTTAAGACACCTAGAATGTTTCCCTGATGGTAACAGTCCGAAATATGAATGACCAGGATGAGAACGGTCTGTGGAGATTTTTAGTGCTCTAGAGAGGAGTTTGGTCTTCACAATCTCTTCCAAAGAAGAAAGGGAGCAACCAATTATTTTTTGTGCTGTGTTTATAACTCTCTGGAGCATCTTCTTATCCACTACAGAGCATCCAGCTTACCACACCGTTACACAGTACGCCAAACTGCTCTCGATGGTAGACTGGTAAAAAGTAACCAGCAACTTCTCACCCAGGCCACTCTTTTCCCAGCAACCTCAGAAAGTGCAGGCGCTGTTGGGCCTTCTTTGCAGTGGCCATAGTGTAAACTGACCAAGTAAGGTTGTTATAAATATGAGGACATCAGGGCAGTAAAAGAGGAGCTCTTGTTCTTAACCAATTAAAATCCAAGCACAGGGATAAGATCTCCCAAGTAATAAAGGCAGGATTTAAAAAAATAAAATGGGACTGAAGCATGCAATGAGTCATAGGAACATGCCAACTCAAATGCTTCTGGAAAAATGAGGAAAATGATGTTCCATTGTGGCACCGTTAGTTGTGTTAGTTCTGCTAGTACCAATAGCAATAGGTCCCTTGGGTGCAATCCCAGGATTTCTGGGATTGAACCCCATCAGTCAATTGAAAAAGGCAGCTTTACAGATAGTTCTCGACTTACAACTCCAGTTGAGCCCAACAATTCTGTTGCTAAGCTGAGTGAATTTGGTCAAGTGAATTTTGCCCCATTTTACGACCTTTCTGCCACAGTTGTTGAGCGAATCACTGCAGTTGTTAAATTAGTAACACGGTTGTTTATATGTGGATCTGGCTCCTCCGTTGATTTTGCTTATCAGGAGATCGTAAAAGGGGATTACATGACCCCGAGACACTGCAACCATCATAAATATAAGTCAGTTGCCAAATGTTCCCAGTTTTGATCACATGACCATGGGGGAATGCTGCCATTGTAACTTTGAATGGTCACTAAACGAATTGTTGTAAGTTGAGGATTATCTGTACTTGGAACAGCTTATGTTCTGTAAACCAAGCCAGACATGGTTCTGATCAGTTCTGAAGAACCGGTAGCAGAAATTTTGAGTAGTTCAGAGAACTGGCAAATCCCACCTCTGACTGGAGATTTTACAGTACCCTTCCCCTGCCACACCCACCAAGCCACGCCCACCGGTACTAAAAAAAATCAGAACTGGTAGTAAAAAAAAAATTGAATCCCACCAGTGAACCAGGGATCCCCAACCTGTGGGCCATGGCGCACTATTAGTCTGCACCCTATTTGCAACAAGGCCGCGTGTGTGACTGGCTGGTGTGCGAGTGTGTGTGTGTTCGTGCACGCACAGCCCCACTGCATGAACATCATGGACGCTTGGGCCCCACTTGCACAATCATCGTGGGCACTCAGGGCCTCCCTCGTGCGAGCATCATGGTCCCTTGTGGCCCCACTCGCATGAGGTCTCACAAACCTCCTCACAAAAGTGTCCCTGGTGTTCGTGGGCCCTCTCATGTGAGCGCTCGCAGCCCACTGGTACTCATGTCGTGAGCACTCTGGGCCCCCCTTGTGTGAGCAAAGGGTACTCACACAGGCACCTGCGCCTGCTCCTCCCACAAAAAACATCCCCTCCCTCCCTCCTTCTCTAGGCCGCCATCCCGAAATGGTTGTGGAACTCTGCCATAAATGATAACCAAACAGCATCATCTGCCTATCCCAGGTCCTTGGATAGGTGACGGCCTTACACAGGAGATATACATAATTTGTTGTGTAGGCAAAAGGAGCTGAAGCATTATTTAAGTCCAGAGTAACATTTAGAAGGGGCTTAGACAGATGCCCCCCTAATTTCATGGAGTATAAGAAGGAGGGGGACAATCAGACTTGTAAAATTCAGTTATTATAGCCAATCTCGATCAAAGGAGCTTTAAGTTTCCTGTAGTATTTTTGCCCTGTCTGGTACCTGGTGGAGGGGATATTCACCAATGGAGGAAGCATACAGATTGACAAATCAAAAATAAACCAACATAATTTTCTCACATACTTATCTTGGTGAAAATCCCTTTCTCACTTCCAACTTTTGGGGATTTAATTTTGTATACACTCTTGATTTAGTTGCTTATAGCATGGTTAACCTGGATTAGACCTTCTTAAAGTTCAAATTAGTTTACATTTGCAGGGTAAACATATCCTTATGTCAATAGATACCAGCACTGTTGCTAACACTACCACCATCAAGTGCCAGAGAAATCAAGAGATCAAATGAGTATAAATATTTACGGCAAGCTTAAGCTCTCTACAAGAATCTGAACTACTAACAGTCAAAGCAATTGGGTGGGAGATAAGGAATTCAAGGTGGGCTGGATTTAGACTGATTATATGTTTCACCCCTCTCTTGGGCTCAGCCTGGACATCTACATCTACCTCCCAATTCTTTAATCCAATTCATACCTACAGAAACTTACCCTGATTATGATTTGGCTCACAGCATCTTTAAAGATAGAAAAGTTAGGTTCTGTAACGCTGTGGGAAGCATCCAACAGGAAGTAAACATAGAGGAAGCTATCTTTGGTCAGTATAAGTCTTCGGCCTAAAGATGGACCTGATGGAAAGAAAGGAATTGTTATTTCCCATAGCAAAGGTGTCAACTCATAAAACATTTCTCTGGTCTTTCAGAGTTGCCAACAGAAAGGGAAGGGGGAGCAGTGCAGCAGCTTGCAAACTGAACCTGCATTCCATAAATGTTTAAAAAGATAGTTTCTAAGTGACTGAAGTTTCTGCCGTGCAAAATTCTAACTGGAGAGCATGATTGATGACTCCTGGCTATGGATGTGTCCCATTGGAGAATATGAATTATGATACACCCAGGGGGTGGGGTGGGGAAACCAAGGTCAAGGGTGACAATGAATGATGTGTCTAAGAGTCTGCTACACCCAGGCAGTGCCAGCATGTTTACTCCTAATAAATCCGAATAAATGCTCCTAATAAGTTTTGAAAATCTGGCTAGAGATTCATGATTTAAATGGGGGTAGCTACCAGAGCCCTGACAAAAGGAACGTACTTCCACTGATACCAGATACTTGTCCTAAAGGTGATTCTTCAAGAGACAACTGGGCTTTCTGGTTTCTGCAGGATGTTTTCTGCCCTGTGTCCCTTCACTGTTGAACACAGGTGCAGGCTGTTGTCTGCAAGGAGTATAAATCCTTCTATTCCCCACCATCCAGTCAGAGCTGAAGAAGCTTCTTGGTTGAGAAGTGAAATGTCTTCAAATAAAGACAACAGACAGTCCAATTGCCTCTTGAAAAAAAAGCACCTTTGGGACATCCATGACTTTGGATGACTAAGAAGCTCTATAGAAATACCAGGTCCTTCTTTTCTCTCTTTCCCCTTCTTATAACCTCGGAAACCTCCAAAGAAGAGGAAAATGATTCAGAAGCCACAAAAAGATGGACAGCCCAAAGGCAAAGCCATAGAATTTGCTTGCATAAAATGTATCAGGAAATTGACCTAATGAATATATCAACAGCATCACCATTGTGTGTGTTTCTCAACTTTAGCACATGATTCTGCAAGTGGCTGTGACTCACTGCATGTGTCAACTCATAAAACATTCCTATGTCTGTTTTAGTAGTTGCCATAGGGAAAGAGGAGGAGGAAGGAAATCTGGAAGAGCAGTTGAAAGCGAAAATACTTTCCAACCCTTGTCTTTAAAAGATTGTAACTAAAACACCAGAGTTTTTGCCTGCAAATATATTTAATTGGAGAACGTGAATGATGACACCCAGCCTGTGAATGTGCTCAATTGGAGAATCCGATTTATGAGACACCCAAGGGACAATAAATTACGTATGCCAGAGTTGGCTTCATACAGGGCAGTGCCAGTATGCCGCCTCAATTAAATCCTTTGAAGTTTTTTGAAGTTTGGTTCAAGAATCATGATTTAATTAGAGCAATTGCTGGAACCCTGATTGCTGCAATCCTGGCAGCATGCTTCAGTCCCGCTGGAGATCTCTCCTGCATCTATCATAAAATTAATTCACAATAAAACTACAGTACATAGTTCTTGGTCAGTACTGAATGGGCCCTCTTTAAATGCCATGGTAATCCTCCAATATTAATTTTTAAGAGATTTGTGAAGATTATGTTGGAACTACCACCATTTATAACAATGTTTCTCGCTGTTTGAGACTTGAGAACTTCCAAAATTTCCGGACTTCATGCCTGTCCTAGCATGCTAATTAGGGAATTCTGTGAGTTGAAGTCCATGTATCTTAATTATCAAGGCTGATAAACACTGGTCTAATTCATGGAGGATAAGGTTATCAATGGTTACTAATCATGTTACCTTGGCCTTTTCAGATAAACCAGACAGGAAACTTGACTAGATGAGTGGAAATTACTTTATTATAAGGCTACATTAACACTATATCATGAGTCTGAAAGTACAAATTCCTGCCTGTCACTTTTAACTGGTAGACCCATTAGATTAGCTGGTCTGGAGAAAAAAAGACTCACTTTGAATTGTTCCAGAAGGGTCCAACTCAAAGGTGGATACTTCACTCAGAACATCCGTCAACGAGGCTCCAAATTCAGCTTTAACATCTTCAGCTCGGTCATAAGAATAACTGGCTGTTGAGATAGGAAAAAGGGAGCATCTTCTGTTATTGCAAAAGAGATGAAGGCATTGATTCCAGTATTTGAGAGGCTACCACAAAGAAGAGGAAGTCAACTTGTGCTGTCCAGACAGTTTTTGGTAATGGGAATTGAAATAGTTAGTTAGGAGTTGAGAGCTGTCCCCTTAAGAGAATGCATCATGGTAAATGCAGTTAAGGTATCCTGAGAAATGTAGTCCATGTCATGTGGCCACTTTTGTAATCCTGATTGGTCATTGAATTGACCCTTGATGGGTTGGGGGAGGTTTCTTTACTCTTGCTTGGACCCCAGCAGCATGCTGGCATCTCTCCCTTTGCTCCACTACTATGGGATGAAAGATCACAATCCTTTTACACCATAAAGTCAGCTATGCAGAGAATTGGACATTGAGATGAATTGTCAGTCATATTGAGGATGCCTGATGAACCAATAAAAAGACTTTGTATGGATGCTTTGTGGAGTTATCTATCTGCCTTTATACATGCAGTCAGTAATTATAGAGAACAGAACACAACTTATTTTCCAAAGCACCAGAGGGCAAGACAAGAAACAATGGATGAAAACTAATTAAGGAGAGAAGCAATCTGGAATTAAGGAGAAACTTCCTAACAATGAGGACAATTAACCAGTTGAATAGCTTTGCCTTCAGAAGTTGTGGGGGCTTTATCACTGGAGGTTTTTAAGAAGACATTGGACAGCCATTTGTCTGAAACGGTATAGGGTCTCCTGCTTAAGCAGGGGGTTGGACTAGAAGACCTCCAAGGTCCCTTCCACCTCTGTTCTGACTGATTGATAGATGGATGGATGGATTGATTGATGAGAGATTGCTCTGAACAATATTTTGAAATTAATCTGGCCATGGAATTAAAGTTTGTTGCATCCAAATTCCATTCTTATTGTACCTGAATTTGGCTTCTATTCTGTAAATAAAATTATTTAGGTTTTCTTGAGATTTCAAGCAGACAGCATGGAGTGTATTTTATACTTGGTATAAAACCATTTTAACCAATGCTTCTGTTTGAAGCTGTTATTTCAAAGGAAAAGCAATGGCATTCACGGAACCTGGACTAAGATATTCCAAAGTCTTCCCTTTTTTTAACAGTTAAAAAACTTTATTTAGCAATAACACAACATATAGATGGAGCTCTTCATCCATTTTCCTCTTTTAAAAAGTACATCAACAGGGCTCTGTGCTTGTTTCACAGGGGCTCCTTGGCTTATGACCACAATTCAATCCAAAATTTCTGTTGCTCAGTGCGACAGTTGTTAAGTGAGTGTGAAAAATGGTGTTAAGTCACTTTTTTCAGTGCTGTTAAAATTTTGAACAGGCAGCAAACAAATTATGGTTCGTCAAGGACTGCCTGTATTTTTTTCCAAATCTTATTCTAATCCTTATTTAAAACAGTCTTTGTTCAAAAAATTGTTTAGGACAAGAAACAGTGAGTAGAAATTCATCAAGGAGAGAAGCAACCCAGAACTAAGGAGAAATTTCCTGACTGTGAGAACAAGTAATCAGTGGAACAGCTTGCCTCCAGAAGTTATAAATGCTCCAACACTGGGAGTTTTTAAGAAGGTGTTGGCTCACCATTCTTCTAAAATGTTATAGGGTTTCCTGCCTAAGCAAGACTAGAAGACCTCCAAGGTCCCTTCCAATTCTCTTATTTTGTTATTCTTTCTGTTATTCTCTCTCTCTCTCTCTCTCTCTCTCTCTCTCTCTCTCTCTCTCAGACCAACCCACTTCATGGGGTTGTTATTGTGGGGAAAATAAGAAAGTGTGTTGGATATGTTAGCCATTTTGAATTATTTGAAAAAATAATAAAGGGAGGGTGCAAATGAATAGATTTTTAAAATAAACAAAAATATTCCACAATGCTCCCTCAGGTGATATGAAGCAGGATCCAATTCTGTTCATAGTCCTATTCTACTCATAGTCCTATTTTATTCTATTCTTGTTGTGGTTCGCTGGCAGCCGGTGCAGACGGCAGTGGAATTGGACAGCGGGGAAGAATGGGGACGAGTCAGGGAATCTGGAGAGGACTTGGATGAGGGTCCTGCATCTGATGCAGAGATGGGGCCAGGACCATCTGGGAGTGGGGTGCTGACTCCAGAGCCTCCGGGGTCTGACAGCAGTAAGGCAGAGGAACGAGGGGAGCCTGTTCCCAGTGCATGTGTGCGCAGAGCTGCTAGAAGGTGAGAGCAGCTGAAACAAAAGGGACAATTTGGGAGTAAAGCTGGAAGTTGATTGCTCCTCCCATAAAATATAAAGGAAAGGGAAAGATGAAGAAACCTTTGCAGGAAGCAAAGTAATTCTATCGGTTCAGAGTCATTCTTGAAGCTCTTTGTACTTCGGTTGGGTTTTTTGGTACTTTGGTTGGTTTTTTTTCTAGTTCATTTGATACTTCTGTTTCTGGCAGCGCTTCACAGAACTGAAAGGTGTATGCTTATCTCGGGGAACTGTTTGAGATTAATTCCGGCTGGGAATGAAAACAATTCCCAGCGTTGCAATAACATAAGTCTTGTTTTTAAGCTTGGGTCAGAATAATTCTACTTTATTCTATTTTATTCTATTCCTATTCTAAAAAGATTATATCTTTGAATGAACAAAAATAATTGCAACATAAAAAAGGAATATAAAAAGATGATAAAGGAGCCACAGCAACTGAAAAGGAGATGCATCTAATGAATGCTTTTTTTAAAAAAGATGCAGAAGCTAAAGGATAAGAGGTGACTCTGGAGATAATCTAATATAACCCACTGGAAAAAAAGGGTATCCTTGAAATGCATACCTCTACAACTTGGCTGCGTGTCAGACCATTCGCCGTCCAGCATGCAGACCCGCTGGGATGATCCAATCAAGTCTAAGTTAGTCTGACATTTGAATGAGATCCGATCACCCAGATGGTTGCCTTTTCCTGTTGCAATCGCCCCTGGGGGCACAGCCAGGGTGAGGCAGTGCCCAACTGTTGAGAGAAGATGACAATTTTTTTAATTTTATTTATTTATTTGATCTGTCAATCACTTACAAAGTAACAGGTATAAGTATAAGCATAGTTATGAACACATGAAATGGATACATATAAGAACAATAAAAAAGAAACAATAGGACAGGGACAGTAGGCACGTTGGTTCACTTACACACGGCCCCTACAGACCTCTTAGGAAAGGGGTAAAATCAATAGTAGACAGTCTAAGGTTAAAGTTTTTGGGCTTTGGGGAAGAAACCACAAAGTCAGGGAGAATATTCCAGACATTGACCACTCTGTTGCTGGAGTTGTATTTCCTGCAATCAAGTTTGGTGCGGTTTACCTTGAGTTTGTATCTATTGTGTGCTCTTGTATTGTTATGATTGAAGTTGAAGTTTTCATTGACAAGTAGGACATTACAATGTATAATTTTATGTATTATACTTAAGCCCATGTCACACTGCCCAACGGATGCAAAAAGGACACAACGGACGAGCAAAATGTTCCCTCCGTTGTTATCCGCTCTCAAAAGGGGCAAAAATTTGCATAAGCAGAGCGGATAACACGGAAAGGAATGGACGTGGGGAGGACGCAGAGCGGATGTATAGAGGATGCAGAGCGGATGCGTAGAGGATGCAGAACGGATGCAGAGCAGATGCGTAGAGGATGCGTAGAGGATGCAGAGCGGATGCAGAGCGGATGCAGAGCGGATGAGCTGCATCTGCTTTCATCCTTTCTCCATCCGTGCTACTAACGCTGAGCGTCCGTTCTGCTTCCTCCCTGCGTCCGTTTACCCCTGGAACGGATTTGAGTTGTGCGGATGCACAGCGGATGCCTAGCGGATATAGCAGATGCGTAATGGATGCAGAACGGATGTCCCCCGTATGCCTAGATGATGCAGAACGGATGCATTGGATACATTTTCCGCGCAAAAGTTTTAGGCAGCCCAAAACTTTCTGAGCGGATGAAACGTCAATAAACGGATGCTGGACGGATAGAGAGGAAGCAAAACGGAGGCAGTGAGTACATCGCGTTAACCAACGGATGGCAAGCTTTTTGTCCGTTTTACATCCTCTTTGCATCCGTTGGTGCAGTGTGACATGGGCTTTAGATCATACCGAAATCGTCATAGTTCTAGGTTTTCTAGGTCTAGAAGAAATTTCGAGTCTGGTGGCATAAGGTATTCTGCAATGAGTAGAGGAGCAGAGAACTCTTCTTGTAGAAATATTTCTGGACTTTCTCAACTGTGTTAATTAATATCAGATACCTAATGCAGGTTCCAGACTGATGATATGTCCAACATCAACACAACTGTAGAGGAGGTGAGACTGTAGCAAACGATGTGGGAAGATAAGTGCCTAAGTCTCATACTGCTTCCAAACTATTTTATTTTTACAGCACAGCAGGGGTGGGATTCAAATTTTTTAACAACCGGTTTTGTGGGCGTGGCTTAGTTTGTGGGCGTGGCTTGGTGGTCATGTTATTGGCTGGACATGGCCAACTCAATATCACTCACATTGAGGCACAATCTCCTTGCCTGGCCTCTCATGACTGTGGGGATGCTGCAACAGTCGTAAGTGTGAAAAATAGTCATAAGTCACTTTTTTCAGTGCCATTATAACTTTGAATGGTCACTCCACACAAGCAAAGTACCAGCAAAGGAGGGGAAAAAATTCCAGAGATGTTCCTGAGACAGGAAGTCTAGTCCTGCCAAGAATGTAATCAGGGTTAACGGAAAGGCAGTTTCCGTAAGCAACACCAGAATGTTTCCTTCCTGCCTTCTTTACAGGATTAGGCCAGTAATTTCTTCCAACAACTGGTTCTCCGAATTGCTTAGTTAACAACCGGTTCTAGCGAATAGGTGCGAACTGGTAGAATCCCACCCCTGCAGCACAGTACACAGGTAGCCCTCGACTTATAACAGTTCATTTAGTGACCGTTCAAAAGTTACAAGGGCACTGAAATAAGGGACTCGTGACCAGGAGTGGGCTGCTGGGGGTTCGCAGGGGTTCAGGAGAGCCCCTAGCTAAGATTCTGTGCAGTTCGGAGAACCCCTAAATCCCACTCCTGGCTGGTCCTGCCCACACCTCCCCTCCCAGGAGTCCCCACACGGCCTGTTTTGGATGCAGGTAAGTGCTTTACTTTTGGATTTAGGCAATTAGATATGTTTGTTGTTATAGAAATGGCTAGTTTATGTTACTATGTAAAAGTGAAAAAATGAGCTTTGATGCTATTAACTTATTCTATTGCACCAAAGGGTCAAAGGTCAAGGCCTTTTCTTTCTTTTCCCCCTTTTTCCTACACTTCTCCCTTCCCTTTTCCTTCCCCTATCTTTCCCACTGTTTTATTTTGCATTTTTGAATCTTAGATTATAAACCAGGGGTCTTCAAACTTGGCAACTTTAAGATTTATGGACTTCAATTTCCAGAATCCCCCAGCCAGCCATGCTGGCTGGGGAATTTCTGGGAGTTGAAGTCCACAAGTCTTAAAATTGCCAAGTTTGAAGATCCCTGTTAGAAACTAATTTTAAAAAAATGATTTACCTCCATCATCACAAACAGGGGAGGTCCCATTCCATTGGCCGTTGGGCTGGCAGTATCGCTGGGATGAGCCGAGGAGCTGATACCCATCAGAACACTGAAAACTCAGGATGTCACCAATGGGGTGGAAAGTTCGCCGTGGGATGAAAAAGCCATTTTCAAAGCTTATCTGCCCTGGGCAGCGTATATCTGCAAAAAAAAAAAAAAAAAAAAGAGAGAGAGAAGAGAGATCAGGACTAAAAGATCCAAAATTTAGATGCAGAATTAAAATAGAGAAAGAAACGTCTTCGAGATGTAAAAAAAAAAAGTCTAGTTGCCTTTTGAAAAAGCATCTATGGGACTCCATAGCACTTGTTCGGCTAACCCTGTAAAGTGGTGTAGGCAGACCAATCACCACTGGCATCAAGTTCCCCAGGGAGCTTCTGTAGCTGAACAGTGACTAGCATCTAGGTCTTGTTAAATCTGTATAACCATGATGGCGAACCTATGGCATATGTCCCGGAAGTGGCACGCAGAGCCATATTTGCTGGCATGCGAGCCATCGCCCCAGTACAGTTCCACTGCGCATATGCATATGCCTCCCACCAGCCAGCTGATTATCAGGTATCTGTCGCACATATAAGGGGGCAAGGTGCATGCAGGAGACGCATGCGAATGCGCAGGAGGCAGGGGAGTGCAGGGGGGTCACTTGTGCATGCACGGGGGGGCAGGGGAGCACATGTGTGCATTGCATTATGGGTGCCGGCACACACACATGCACATGCACACACTGTCAACACGCTATGACAAAAAGGATAGCTGTGCTGTCCAGACAGTTTAGAGTTAATGGGATTTGGGATAGTTAGTTAAGAATTGTGAGTTGTCCCCTTAAAGGAATGAATCATGGAAAATGTAGTTAGGGTATCCTGGGAAATGTAGTCCATGTCATGTGGTCACATCTGTAATCCTGACTGGTCACTAAATTGACCCTTGTTGGGTTGGGGGAGGTCTCCCTCACTCTTGCCTGAAGCCATTACCATGCAGCTTCTTCAATCATCATGAGATTGAGACTTTATTATCTTCCTACACCACAATTCAGATATGCAAAGGATTGGACATTAAGAAGAACCTCGTCATAAATGTGAGTTGACAGGATGCCTGATGAACCAATAAAAAAGACTTTGTGTGGATGCTTTGTGGAGTTGATTTATCTGTTTTTGTATAGTATTTGTACAGGACAGGCAGAATAGTAGGAAGATATTAATCTTGATTCCTGGATAAAGATAAAGACAAACATATTTTGAAACCAGGAGTAAATGTGCACGCTATTCCTTTGTTCCTCAAACCTAGCATCATAAGGGGCAAATTCACCCCCCTTTTCTCTTCAGCGAAACAAGTGCTGTGTCTCAAATTACAACTCCTAACTCAGAAAGAACGAATTTGTAACACAAAGGGAATACCAGGTTTTACCCATCTAACCTGTCTCTCTCCAGTTACTACCTACAAACTCTTTTTTAAATGCAGATGAAGGAAGGGGGGTCACTTGCGCATGCACAGTGGGGGGCAGGCGGAGTGCATGTGTGCATTGCATTATGGGTGCTGGCACACACACATGTGCATGCACACACTTTCAGCACACTACAACGAAAAGGATAGCCATCATGTTCGGGTATTTTCCCATGTCATTATAGTTGTGCTTTTAAAGTTGTAGCAACGTTTTGGCAGAATGTCATCTGCCATCATCAGGCTTCTGGATTGTGCTCATCTCAATACAGAACACAATCCAGAAGCCTGATGATGGCAGATGAGATTCTGCCGAAACGTTGCTACAACTTTAAAAACACAACAATAATGATGTGGGAAAATACCCGAACAAAGCTGAATACCATATACGTAAGTACCCGTGAAAACTTAAGAAAATATATACATACATACATACATACATATGTATATATATGTGCTGTTCAGCTTCCTTCGGGTATTTTCCCACGTCATTGGAGTTGTGCTTTTAAAGTTGTAGCAACGTTTCAGCAGAATCTCATCTGCCATCATCAGGCTTCTGGATTGAGTTTGTATATGGGTCAGGCTATCACAGCTGTTAGTTTTAAATTTGAGGCTAGCCTACTGCTGTGCCAGGATGGTTTTTTCTACATCCTGATTGGTTGGGAGTCTTGGTCTGTGCTTATTGGTCTTAGAGTTTGCTTGATTGGCATTTCTGGTTTCTTCTGTCTGTTTTGTGGCTTTGATTGGCTGGCAACACTCTGTTCCTGTGTTGGAGGCTTTCAGTGCAGCTTGGCTTTGTGTAAAAGGACGGCTATTATCTATTCGGAAGCTAGGTTTCATCTGGGTGCCTGGTTGGGGTGTGTTTGAGCTGGAGGGATCAGGGGGAGTCTGTTTGTGCCCAGGTGTTTGCCTGGCTTGTGGTATGGAGATCTTTCTATTTGAGAGTGCAGTACATACCTCTCAGACCCATAGTCAGCTCCAAAGGAGCACCACTACAAAACCTAACTAAACACTTAGCAAAACAACTACAGCCCCATGCTGAAACTGCAGCTTCATATGTACAAAACTCATACCATTTCTAAGAAATGATCAAAGATCTACACATGAAACAAGAAGATCTGCTTGTAAGTTACAAAGTGTTTTCACTATTCATTCAAGTCCCGATAAAAGTAACTCTTGAAATCATCAAAAATAAATACCAACCAACTAAAGACCTCATGGAACTAACAGAACACTGCTTAACCAACACATATTTCATATACAAAGGACAAAGATACAAGCAAATTGAAGGAGCCCCTATGGGATCACCACTGTCATCCGTCAGTGTAAACCTGTTTGCGGTATCTGCTATCCTGCATTAGATGGGCGTCTCATGATAGGGAGCGAAGGAGAAAGAAACGA
>BLBF01000066.1:6002689-6040257 GCA_015471245.1 Laticauda colubrina
AGAAAAAAGAGATAGAGATGAGAGAGAAAGAGAAATGAGAGAGGAGAGAGAGATGAGAATGAGAGAGATGAGAGAGATACAGAGAGAGATGAGATACAGAGAGGAGAGAGGAGAGAAAGGGAGAGAGAGAGAGAGATGAGAAAGAGAAAAAAGAGATAGAGATGAGAGAGAGAGAAAGGGAGAGACACACACAAAAAGAGAAATGAGAAGGAGAGAAAAAAGAGAGAGGGATACAGAGAGAGAGATGAGAAAGAGGGAGATATGAGAGAGGGGGGAAGAGAGAGATGCCTTGACCGCCCCCCTTCCCCGCCCAACTCATCCCCGCGCCCCCAACCCGGGCAGAGCAGCGAGTTGGCGGCGTCTTCCCACTACCTGCCACGAAGCTGGAGAGAAAACAGAATTCCTGGATCATGTTGAGCCCCGGTCGCCGTCCGTTTTCCAGCCCGCGGCCGCAAACGTTGCCAGGGACGGAAAAGGCCGCTCTGCTTTCGGCCCGCCTTTCCCGCTTGAGGAAAGAAACGAAGAGGCGGCGGCGGCGGGGGGTGGGGGAAGAGGGGGGGAAAAATCGATTGGTGGGGGGAAGGAGAATTGAGCAAACTTGGTCAAAACCGTTCCGCAATTTTCTCGACGTAGCGAAATCCTGTGGCTTCGAGCGGATCTAAGTCGCTGAGGGAAGGGGTTTGGGGAAATCGAGGCTTTTCCTTCCTTGGTTTTAACCGATCCTGATCGAAGCTGCCGGGGCTCAAGTGGGGTGGGAGAGAAATCCTGACATCGAAGGGATTTCTCTCTCACACACACACATACACACAGACGGGGGGGGGGGGGGGGGGGGAGAGAAAAATACCATTCGATCACACGAGCGGACGCGCATCCACACGTGACGTAACCGAGCGACACGCGTTCCGTCCCCTGCCGCGACCTTCGCACTTGGTAAAAAAAACTGTTTTTAACTGGGTGGGTTAAAATGGCTGGCCTGTGGCTTCCGCGGGGCTTTCTCGCTCGGCCCGGCCTTCCTCCCCACCCCCCGCCTTGATTTCCCGCAAAATTTTCCCTGAAGTTTGCGATACTTCAGTTTGGGGCCAACCTCCCCCGACTTCGGTGAATAGCTGGGTTTTTCCCATCCCGGGTTAGGTGGAGTTGCATTAACAAAGGGATTCAAACAAGATTACGTGAGGTAATCTATTGGAGACAAAAGGATACACCTCGAGAAAGCCTTTTAGGAGGACCACACTTGGAACACTGCACCCAGTTGTTATATTTTAAAAAAAAAAGATGTTGAGACTAGAAAAAGTGCAGAGAAGAGCAACCAGGATGACTAGGGGTTGTTGTTGCTAGTTGCGAAGTCGGGTCCGACCCATTGTGACCCCATGGACAATGTTCCTCCAGGCCTTCCTGTCCTCTACCATCTGCTGGAGTCCATCCAAACTCACGCCGACTGCTTCAGTGACTCCATCCAAACTCACGCCGACTGCTTCAGTGACTCCATCCAGCCACCTCGTTCCGTCCCATTCTTCTTTTTGCCCTCAACTGTTCCCAGCATTAGGCTCTTCTTCAGGGAGTCCTTCCTTCTCATGAGGTGGCCAAAGTATTTGAATGATTAGGGGACTGGAGGCTAAAACCTACGATGAACTGTTGCAGAAATTGAGCATGGCTAGTCTAGGGACGGGGTGGGAAGCCGGTCAAGCTGTTTTCCAAAGCACCTGAAGGCCAGACAAGGAATAATGGATGGAAACTGAACAAGGATACGATGCAATCCTTGCAGTCCTAAATTGCATTAACAGAGGGATACAATCGAGATCAAGTGAGGTACTAATACCACTCTATAAAGCCTTAGTTTTGGTCACCACACTATAAAAAAAAAGATGTTGAAACTCTAGAAAAAGTGCAGACAAGAGCAATCGGGATGATTAGGGGACTGGAGACTCGAACATACGATGAACAGTTACAGCGGAGGTGGAATTTGACCGGTTCATCCTGGTTCTGGTGAGCCGGTAGGAGTGATGAGCAGTGGAGACTGAACCGGTTTTCTCCACCGTTCTGTTGTTGGGCCCACCCGCCCGCCTGGGCTTCCATACTCACCTTTATCCTCTGAAGCACAGCTGCTTTGTGCGGCATAGGAGAGTGCCGTGTGGCAGTTGCTCAAGTGACCGGGATCGTGCAGGCTTGCAGGAAGCGAGCTAAAATGCCTCTGTACTTGCGCAAACACCTCTGCAAAGCGCGCCCACCAAGCCACGCCCACCGAACCGATGGCAACAATATTTGAATCCCACCACTGGGTTACAGGAACTGGCCATGGCTAGTCGAGTGAGGAGAAGGATCAGGGGAGACATGATAGCGGT
Organism: Laticauda colubrina; assembly: GCA_015471245.1. Taxonomy (NCBI): domain Eukaryota; kingdom Metazoa; phylum Chordata; class Lepidosauria; order Squamata; family Elapidae; genus Laticauda; species Laticauda colubrina. The sequence goes on from BLBF01000066.1 coordinate 6,005,029, forward strand.
CTTCCAATATTTGAGGGGCTGCCACAGGGAGGAAGCGGTCAAGCTATTTTCCAAAGCACTCAAAGGCCAGACAAGGAATAATGGATGAAAACAGAACAAGGAGAGATTTAACCTGAAAATAAGGAGAAACTTTCTGACAGAGCAATCAGCCAATGGAACGGCTTTGCCTTTGGAAGTTGTGGGAGCTTCATCACTGGAGGCTTTCAAGGAAAGACTAGACTGCCATTTTGTCAGGAATGGTGTAGGGTCTCCTGCTTTGGGTGGCAGGGGTGTTGGACTAGATGACCTGCAAGGTCCCTTCCAACTCTGTTATTCTGTTATTATTACAGCTCAGGGGTATCCAAGGACAAAACCAAGAGAGCATGAAACTCCTTAACGGTTGAGGATTAGGGGAATTGACATACTATGCCTCTTGGATTTGTATCCAGTGGACACCCAGTTGCCTTTGGCTGCCTGTGGCTGCTCTGCTAATTTGGCTGGATTTTAATGATTAAACATAGAGGGAGAGGCAATGGACAAAGGTCTCCCTTTACGGTTGTTTATTTCATTAAAAAAAATCTCACCCCAAATGGGGAGGGGATCCAAGTAATAACTTGGGACAAATTAGACTTTTTGACTTTGTCCTCTTCCCCCAGATATAAATTCACAACAAAATAACTGAGGGCAGAGTTATTATTAGAATGATTATAGATACAGATAACAGATAATCAGAGTTGGAAGGGACCTTGTAGGTCATCTAGTCCAACCCCCTGCCCAAGCAGGAGACCCTATACCATTTCTGACAAATAGCAGTCCAATCTCTTCTTGAAAGTTTCAAGTATAGGATTGATATCTCTTATATTACTTTTTTGATATTCTTCCTTTCAATTTTTATTTTCTTTTGAAAGAAAAGATTGGAGAGTCATTTGTCCGGAATGATCTAGGGCAGTGGCAGCTAACTTTTTTGGGCTCCTGTGGTGAAAATTGCACATGTGCCCAGGCCTGCACGCTAGCATTCAGAAGCCAATGCATGCGGTGGGGCCCCATGCCCCTGCGCATGCAAACACAACCCCCCACACACTTGCTGCACATCTCTGCACATGCATGCATGATCCCCATGCATCATACATCTCTGCACATGCAAGAGACACCCCCTTGTATGCTGGGCGTCTCAGTGTATGCGCATGCGTATCTCCCGCCCCCCATGCATGCACGCCAGATACCCGACAATCAACTGTCAGGTGGGCAGTGCACGCACATGCGCAGTGGGGCTCTTCCTGGTGACCGCTCGTGTGCTGGTGACCTCTCGTGGGCATACAGAGCCACTTCGGCACATGTTCCATAGGTTCGCCATCACGGGTCTAGGGCCATGATGGTGAGTCTGTTATAATATTTATAGAATAACTCCTAAGTAACAAGGATATGCACATGGAAACATTTAGATAGCAACATAATGACCTGGCCTGAACTCCAGCGAATGTTGAAGGCTCATTACGCACCAGTGGTGTCAAATCTCATCAAACAGCATGAATTCTACTGAAGGGACCAAAAAGAAGGCGAGACCATCGCTGATTTTGTGGCAGCCCTCCGACAACTGGGGGGAGCATGTGAGTTCCTGAACTTAGATGAAGCCATGCGAGATCGAGTAGTATTGGGTTTAAAAGACTCTAATTTACAAAGTAAGTTGCTAAATAAACCCAACATAATCATAGCCGAAGCAATCGCAGAAGCCACAGCCGCAGAAGCCGCGAAAAAGTCAGCGGCCACAATGAAACAAATGAATGCGAACAACTACGAAGCGAGCCTAACCAGAGGGAAGAAGCAATTTCCCGCCACCACACACCATGAAGATTTTGATGAGACATCAGAATCCGGAGAGGAAGACGATGAGGTCCACTGCCTATACGCCAACAAAAAAAGGCGCGAAAAAAGAAACTGGCGGGAATGTGCCGGTTGCGGAGGAAACCACCCTCAAGCCGATTGCAGATTCCTTGATGCCATCTGCAGAGCTTGTAAGAAAAGGGGACACATCGAGAAGGTCTGTAGGAATCAAAAAAATTACAACAGACGCAGTAACTCTCCCCCACAAGCTGAATAGAAACAAGCCGAGAGAAAGTGGGAGCGCAACAAACAAGCCAGTAACCGAGAAAAGACCCATCAAACTTTCACTATTGGAAGCGCTCAGACGGAAAGCGGAAAAAAAGTTAAAATAATCATAAAAATCAAAGGCAGCCCCTGCGAGATGGAGGTCGATTCAGGGTCTTTCCTGTCAATGGTGTCATGGGACACAATCAAACAACTGGTCCCAAATATTAAGCTAAAAGAGCTCCAGAAACAAATTAACCCTGAAGGACTACCAAGGGAATTGAATCCCTGTGGTAGGTCTAGGACATTTCCGAGTTGCTTACAAGCAGCATGTCGAAGTCCTGCCTCTGACAATAGTCGACCGAGACCGACCCAGCCTCCTGGGCATCAAATGGTTCGCACCATTGGGCATCAGAATGACCGGAGTAGACCGAGTGGCCGCAACTGACTGGGAAGAAAATCTGATCCACGAGTTCCAGGACGTTTTCGATGGCTCCCTAGGCAGGTATCGGGGGACCCCAATTTCCTTTAGTTTAGACCCCCAGGTGGCCCCTAGAAGATTAAAGGCCAGACGAGTTCCCTTTGCATTAAAGGCAAAAATAGAGGAACAATTGAACAAATTAATTGACCAAGGGGTTTTGGAACCTGTTGACCATGCTAAATGGGAGACGCCAATAGTAACACCGGTTAAACCTGACAGGTTGGTACGCATCTGCGGAGACTACAAGGCTACCCTGAACCATGTGCTGCAACAAAGCGCATACTCGGTGCCAGTCATACAACATTTGCTACACTCACTCGGGGGGGGGGGGAATTTTTGCTAAACTAGATCTAGCACAAGCTTACCAACAGCTTCCAGTTGACCCCTCAACGGCCGAGGCACAGACAATAGTGACTCACAAAGGGGCATTCAAGTGTAACAGACTCCAGTTTGGAGTGAGTGTGACCCCAGGCGTTTTCCAAAGCCTCATGGAACGCCTATTAAATGGAATAAAAGGGGTCGTACCATATTTTGACGACATCCTGATTTCGGCTAAAGATACGACCCAACTAGAAAAAAGACTAAGAAATCTACTAACAAAATTCAGAGAATCCGGTCTGAAAGTTAAAAAAGAAAAATGCTGCTTAATGACTGATTGCGTCGAATTTCTGGGCTACTTAATTGACAGAGAGGGTATACACCCTACTGAAAAAAAAAGTCAAAGCCATTAAAGACGCAACACAGCCAAAAAACAAAACGGAATTGCAGACATTTTTGGGTCTAATAAATTTCTATAACGTATTCCTCCCCCACAAAGCGACAATAGCGGAACCATTACACCGTTTTCTGGATAAGAAAACTAATTGGACTTGGGGTCATAGAGAGCAAAAAGCATTCCAGAAAATAAAAAAATTGCCAAATGGGAGAGAGGCACCCGTTGCTTATTACTCAAAGACTCTGTCTAAAACAGAACGTAACTATAGTCAACTAGACAGAGAAGCCCTGGCAATCGTCCCCGGAGTGAAACGCTTCCACGAATATCTTTATGGAAGAACATTTTTGATCGTAACGGACCATAAACCGTTACTAGGAATTCTGGCGGAAAACAAGCCTACACCAAACATTTTATCCCTGCGAATGACTAGATGGTCAGAATTCCTAGCAGCATACTCTTACACATTGACGCATCAACCCGGGAAGCAAATCTCCCATGCAGATGCATTAAGCAGAGCACCATTACCAATGACGGAGGAAGACTCGGTGCCAACAATGACCACCCTGCAAATAGAAACATGCCCCGAACTACCAATACCTGCAAACGATGTCGCCAGAGCCACCGCAAAGGACCCAGTGACTGCCCGCATATTAAACTGGGTAGATAAAGGCTGGCTGGAAAACCAAAAAACTGAAAACTTTAAACCTTTCCAGACCAGACAAACCGAACTTTCAATTCAAAAAGGTTGTTTATTGTGGTGTGATCGGGTAGTAATCCCTCCTAAATTACAAACTAGAGTGTTGGGTATGCTTCACGAAGGCCACCCTGGTATTGTAAAAATGAAAAGCCTAGCTTGAAGCTATGTCTGGTGGTCTGGTATAGATAAAGACATCGAATACTGGGTTACTACTTGTACTAAATGTCAGAAAACCAGGCCTTCCCCACCACAAGCACCCATAAGGGACTGGGAAACCCCACGAGGCCCGTGGTCTCAGATCCACATTGATTTCGCGGGTCCTACTAGGGGACATACCTTTTTAATTGTCGTAGATGCATACTCAAATTGGCTGGAAGTTGTAGTAATGTCATCTATGACAACCAAGGCGGTCATTAAACAACTTAACAAACTCTTCGCAACCCATGGATTGCCGGACGTCCTAGTATCCGACAACGGGCCACAATTAACAGCCATCCAATTTGAACAATACCTAGCCTCCCTAGGTATACGCCATGCACTAACCGCGCTGGCCCACCCGGCTGCAAATGGTAGGGCGGAGAGAATGGTCAGGTTTCCAAAGAGGGTTTAGAGAGAATGGACCTTGGGGATGTCCAGGATAAAATTAACCGCCTACTCACCCTCCAACATATCACACCCAGCACTGTAACCAACAAAAGCCCAGCAGAATTATTAATGGGAAGAAAACTTAGGTCGCAATTAGACAGGTTGCACCCAAATTACACCTTGGAAAGACCCCCCGACTCCTCCAGCCATTTCCAAACATTTGAAATCGGCGACCTAGTCTACGCAAAAAATTTCACTGGGCACCCCTTATGGCTTCAAGGCACAATCACACAAATCACAGGCCCCCGGTCCTACCGACTAACCGTAGATGATGGCAGGGAATGGAAGCGGCACATAGACCAGCTTTGTTCCCGAAACATTGAAAGAAATACAAACTCACAACCACAAATAATAAAAAACGACGAAAATAAAACCAAAGAGGGGGGGGAAATACAAGAAAATAATAAATAACTTTTTAAAATAAACCCAGAACATCTGAACAATCAAAAAGAGCAAAAAGGAAACTTACGGTTAGATGAGACTTGCGGGAAAAATCCAGACGAAGGGGCCAGCCAAGCCAGCTCGACCTGCCCGGAGAAACCAGGAGGGAACGGCGAAACCACCGGCCTGAGAAACTCAAGCAGTAGCAAAATGGCCGACTCACCCTTCCAGGCGGTTCCATGGAGAAGAGCCGGAGAGACAGCAACCCCATCCGAACCGGTTGAAGTGTCCAGCAAAAATGAACCGCGCAAGTCCAGTAGAATCAGAAGAAGCCCCACCTACCTGCGCGACTATGACACCACGTAGGACTAAACCAAGAGGGGAAGGGTGTTCTGTATAAAAATAGTTTACTCCAAATCCTCTAATATGATTGGCTAAAAAAGCCGGCATAGGGATTGGTTCACTAGGAACCAATCCAAAGGAGCTGCCAAAAGGTGGTTATCAAACTAATGTCATTGGCTACAAGCCAGCAGGCAAGCCGCATATAAAGGCTGCCGCAGCTAGAGCCAAACAGTTCCGTTTATCTTTACTGTTGAAAATAAAGACTTTTACTGTTGGAACCCGGTCTACCTCGCGTTTTTCCGGATGGAACAGGCCTCAGCTTACAACATTTCGTTTAGTGACCGTTCAAAGTTAACAATGGCAGTGAAAAAAGTGACTTATGACCGTTTTTGACATTTACAACCATTGCAGCATCCTCCTGGTCATGTGATCAAAATCCAGATGCTTCATGAATAATTCATATTTATGATGGTTGCAGGGTGCCAGGGTCACATGGTCCCTTTTGTGATCTTCTGACAAGCCAAGTCAATGGGGGAAGCCACTCAACAGCCATGTTACTAACTTAATTGCAGTGATTCACTTTACAAATATGGCATGAAAAGGCCTAAAATGGGGCAAAACTCACTTAAAACCAATGGCTCACTTAGCAACCAAAATGGGGCTCAACTACGTTCATAAATCAAGAACTACCTGTACCCTGTCATTCTGTTAATCCTGGGAGGAGAAATGAGTTACAAGACAGGGACTGGTTCAAAGACTTCCAGAAGCTTTTGTGGCTAAGGGGTGGATTCAAACATGGGTCTCTCTGCCCCTAAACCAGAATTTCTGTGGCTGAACAGGGAGCTAAATTTGATCTCTGCACTCTTGGTTCAGCACCTTCATTGTTCATCACCCCCTGTTCTGACCAAGGCTTCCCGAGACTGTAATTAAGCACACACTTAGTTAAAACAAATCTTGTTTTATTTCAACACTGGGAATTATTTTCATTCCCAGCCACTAATGAGTCCCTTTGGGATAAGACACAAAGCACAAAGCACAAAGTCCACACAGAGCTTCAAGGATTAATCCGAACATAACAAATGATTTTGCTTCCTGCAAAGGTTTCGTCACCTTTGCCTGTCCTTTATACCATATGGGAGAGGCAATCACTTCCAAGCTTTACTCCCGAGTTGCCCCTTTTGTCTCAGATGCTCTCGCCTTTGAGTAGCTCTGCACGCACGCACACTGGGAACAGGCTCCCCTTGTTCCTCGGCCTCACTGCTGTTAGACTCCGGAAGCTCCGAAGGCAGCACCCCACTCCCAGATGGTCCTGGCCCCATCTCTGCACTGGATGCAGGACCAAGTCCAAGTCCTCTCCAGACTCCCTGACTGGTCCCCATTCTTCCTCACTGTCCGATTCCGCTGCTGTCTGCACCGGCTGCCGACAAACCATAACATCCCCATGGCTTTGTGACTGAGATGAAGGAAGTGATCCACTGTGGTTCAGAGTGGACTTCCTCCTGACTCTTCTGCTCTTTATTATAGTTGGTCACCCAGTCAGCTGGATGTTCAGACTGGATGTGGCATTTTTATCCACCTATCGAGTCCTGTCCCCTACCTGGGATAGATAGATGTGGATGTTTTATGTTATTAATGGTATGGTTATAGGATGTAAGCTGTTCCAAGTAACGCTGCCTTTTGCAATTGACTGATGGGGATTTTGTCAATGGTATTCAAGCGGTAGATGCACCAAATGTTTTGGGATTGCACCCAAGGCGCCTATCCTTAATGGTACTATCTTTGCTTTCTTTTGCCACAGTCACTCTACTTCTGTTTGTAGGTCTTTATATTTTGGGACTTTCTCCAGTTCTTTCTCTTCTATTTTTGCAGTCCCTGGGTACATCCAACCTTTATTATTTTTAAAATTAGCTCAAGGTTGCAAATGAACCTAATACTTCTTCCTTGTCCAACATTTTCCACAACAAACCTATATTGCTATACTGACTCAGGCTGGGGGTGGGTTGGAAAGTGGCCTAGAGTCTCCCAGGGAAGTATCCAAATAGTAATAGCATTTATTGGGGGGGGGGGGGGGGTTGATTTTATTATATTAATTTATTTGATTCTTCTTACTAGTTTTACTATTTTAAATGTGGCTTGTAAGCCACCTTGAGTTGCCATGGGCAAATAGGCGGCAATATAAGCCCAATAAATAAATAAATATAGACTTTTATTTATTTATTTGATTTATATTGCCACCTATTGTTTTATATATATGTGTGTGTGTGTGTGTGTGTGTGTGTGTGTGTGTATTTTTGTAGATTTTCACGGGTACAGGTATGTAGGTCTACATGTGTTCAGGTCTTTTCCCATGTAAGATTAAGAGTATCTTGGCAACGTTTTGGCGAGATCCCACTTGCCATCCTCAGGCTGGTGTTTTTGGCTTCGTACCAGTGCAAACAGTGTGTGATCGGAGCTGCCATCTCTCTATAAATACTGGTGGTGGGGGCTGGTGTGCTGGGCTGGTTGGCTGTGCTGCTGCCTCTTGATTGGTTGATGTTGGTATAATGGGCTGTGTGATGGCCTTGTGAGTTTTGTTGTGGAGATATCCTGGAACTTGTGCTGTAATCTCCTGGGTCGTTTATAAAGTCAGCATATTTCTCTCCAACAGACTGGGCCCTAATTTTACCAACCTTGGAAGGATGGAAGGCTGAGTCAACCTTGAGCCTGGTGAGATTTGGACTGCCAAATTGCTGGCAGCCGGCAGTCAGCAGAAGTAATCTGCAGTACTGCACTCTAACCACTGCACCACGAGGGCTCTATTAACAGAATAACAGAGTTGGAAGGGACCTTGGAGTCATCTAGTCAACCCCCCCTGGTCAATTAGGAAACTCTATTCCATTTCACACAAATCGCTGTCCAGTCTCTTCTTAAATACTTCCAGTGATGAAGCAGCCATATTAAGCAACCTGGAAGCAAGTTGTTTCATTGCTTAATATGTTCTGTCAGGAAATTTTTCCTTAATTTCTCTCCTCGATTAATTTCCATCCATTGCTTCTTGTCCTGCCCTCTGATGCTTTTGAAAATAGCTTGACTCTCTCTTCTTTGTGGCAGCCCCTCAAATGTTGGAATACTGCTACCATGTCTCCCCTAGTCCTTCTTTTCATCAAACTAGACATACCTAGTTCCAGCAACCATTCTTTATATGTTTTAGCCTCCAGTCCCCTGATCATTTTTGTTGATCTTCTGCTTATTCTAGTTTTTAGAGTCTGTGGCTAAGCAAATTGTGGCTACGTTTCCGTGACTAAGCAAAAAATAGAATCTAGGTCCCTGTTTGGACATTTTTATCCCCACACAGGCATCCCAGTTCCCATTTTGTGTACAGAAGTAAACTATCAATTCAGCAGGTGAATTGATGACATGGTCTGTGGGAATGACCTTGTAGCTAGGAGGAAGATCTGCAGTCTAGACAAAACTATGACAAATATAATTCAAGTCCAAAGAAGGAGGATTGGTTGAAAGACCCTCCTTGGTTTTGGGGAGAGTAAAAATGAGGGCAGGAAGGGATATTTTCAAATTTGCAAAGATTCTTCTCATGTAGCCAATGCCATCCGGATAAAGCGGGTAACTCCTGTGTTTGTTTGGTTTTTTTTTGGTCTGGACTACTTTGCCAAGGCTGATAATTGCACAGGAAATGGGATAGCAAGCTTCAGGGCAGTTCAGGCCAGCTGATGGGACAGAGATGGAAGGCAACTTGGCTGTATAAACTGAGCTACAGGAGAGGAGAAAAATGGGGATGAAGCCTTTGCGCCCTCTAGAGGCCAGATAGGAGAAGGCAGGTGGAAAATTGTCTCAAGTTCGAATGATTCCAGTGCTGGCCAGAAGCAGCATTTATGGAGAATTCTCTAATAGGGTTCAGGCAGGGATGGGATTCAAAAATCCCAGCAACCTGTTCTCTGCCTGGTTACTGGGTGGGCATGGCCACGGTGGGTGTGGCCTACAGGAACTTCTGGGAGGGATGTTTTTCGCCTTCCCCAGAGTCCAGAGGCTTCCCTCGGGCCTCTGGAGGGCGAAAACGGCCTCCCCGGGCTCCAGAAGACCCTCTGGAAGCCAGAAACAGGCCCATTTCTAGACTTCCAGAACTTCCAGGAGAGCTGTTTTCCGCCCTCTGAGAGCCTCAGTACGGATCCCATACTTATCTGCATCCAAAATGGGCCACGTGGACGCTCTTGGGAGGGGCAGGGTGTGCGGGGCTAGCTGGTTGGTTCAACTACCGGTTTGGTGAACCAGATGTAAATTTAACATCTGGTTCACCTGCACTGGCCCGAACTAGCTGAATCCCACCCCTGGATACAGGTAAGTCCTCCACTTACAACAGTTTTACTTAGTGACCGAAGTCACAAAAGCATTGAAAAAAGTGATTTAAGACTGTTTTCCCCAAACTTATGACAGTTGCAGCATCCCCAAAGTACGTGATCTACATTTGGATTGCATGACAACCGACTCACATTTATGCAGTGTCCCTGGGTCATAGGATCCCCTTTTGTGATCTTATGACAAGCAAAGGCAAGGGGGGATACCAGATTCACTTAACAGCCATGTTACTAATTTAACAACTGCAGTGATTCACTTAACCAATGTGGCAAGAAAAGTCGTAAAACGGGGCAAAACTCAGTTAACTAATGTCTCCCTTGGCAGCATAAATGTTGAGCTCAATTGTGGTCGTAAGTTGAGGACTACCTTCAGTGATAGGAGAAAAATTGGTGTGAAGCCTTTGCACCCTCCAGAGGCCAGATAGGAGAAAGCAGATGAGAAATTGTCCCAAATTAGCATGCTTCCAGTTGTCGCCAGAAGCAAAAGTAGAGAAGGCTCTAACAGGGTATGTGATGACAGTTATCACAAAAACAGATGAAGTCCCTTTAATACCTTGGTTTCAAAGCTCCAAATATTCTTGACTGGAGACAAAAAAAACTTCCCCACAAACAGTTGCAAAAAGGGGGAAATGCCGTTCAAACTCAAAATACCTATAAATTATAAATAGAAAAAACAACACAAACCACACTGAAGCAATGAAGGGAACTAGGCAAGACAAGGGCTTGAAGATGTCCACAGATTTCGGAATACACACTGGGAAGGACACCAAACTAGGGTAAAAACGTTCAGACTAGAAATATTTTCACGCTTTGTTTCTCGCACTGGCTCATGCGCAGTCCGTCCTTTTAAACAGTCCTCACAGCTGCAGCCCATGAAGGGGATCAAAGCCCTTTCCTCTCCCCTAGACCATGCCATTCACGTTTCTCCCTTATCCTCTCCTCCCTGTATGCCCTAGGGTGGAGAGGGGATGAACCTGGGGTCTTCCTCTGAATGCCCAGCAGGCCTGTGCCCTTCCCCAGCCTCCTCCACAACCTCCGGAGCCACATTTCCACTCCCTGTTGGCTGTTCCTCCTCTCCCTCAGAGTCAGTCTCCAACAGGGGCATGGCAGGGTATTTCTCAACCTTGATGGCTTTAAGATGTGTGGACTGCTGGCATAGCTGGCTGGGGAATTCTGGGAGTCTCAGTCCACACATCTTAAAGCCATCAAGGTTGAGAAACACTATTGTAATCATTGTAAAAGGCAAACATATAAAGAGCCCAGCAACATATTTTAAAAAGGACCCAGGCAAACCAGACTGAAGGACCACCAAGTGTAAAGAAAGGCAGTGAGGACCATCAAGAGTCTTCCTTCTGTTTGAGGGAACCGCTGAGATTTAGTCTTGAAAAGAAGGGCAAGATAAATGCCCTTTATCTTGATAAAATTATATCTAAAGAATAATAAAATTATTTATCTCGATAAATTCCATCAGATGGTCATAATACAAATGATGTTCGAGACATGGCTTTATTGTTGTTGTTGTTGTCGTGTTTATTATGATCAAAAAGTAAAAATAGCAAAGTACATAATGTAATTGACCTTTACCTGTGTCTGAGCACTCAGCAACCTATTTGATTTTCCATTGACAAACCAAAGGTGCTTTTTTCAAAAAGGCCACCAGACTTTGTTTTTCCTTGACGATGTTTCGCTTCTCATCCAAGAACCTTTCTTAGTTGTGAATCAGAACTGAAGAAACTTCTTGGATGAGAAGCGAAACGTCTTCAAGGAAAAACAAAGTCCATTGCCTTTTGAAAAAGCATCTTTGGGACAGCCATTACCTAGATGACTGAGAATCTCCATCAACATTGGGAATCGATGCTAAAGTTGTTGGGCAAATGTTATGCAAGTGCCAGTGGAAGCTTCCTGGATTTTAATCTTCTGGCGGATAAATGAAGAAGATCAGCATGCACCTAGGAGTAAGTTGTCCCTAATTTTTCTGTACTCTATATTTATAACCATTGTTAAACTTCCATTGAAAAATTTAGGACTTTTATTTGAGAGTAAACTCTTATTCAGAAATATTTCTTCTTGGCTTCAATTAGGAAAAAAAGGCAGATTATATCATGTCCCTTGTAAAAATCTCAATGCAGTAAAATATGGTCCACATTTCAAAGTTAGCACCATTACAAGGGTAATATCTTTAAGTGGTGGGAATGTTTTGAAATCTACTGTACATTTGTTGGCAACACATTTAATTTGGTTTTAGAAAGAAGGATTCTATATTTACATAAATGAATATCCTGTTGAATTTGAAGAATTACTAAGAAGGCTGGGGGGAAAAAAACCACCCTAATTAGAAAGAGCAAACCAACTGTGGAATTAATTCCTGAAGGACATTTTGATGGGATTCATTCAGATGCCTGATAGTTTATAGATATCTACAGGAAAGAAAGAGAAACAAATGACAACATCTGAGGACATCATCATACAACTGTTATAAGTTACTTACAGGTAGTGCTCGAATTGCAACAGTTCATTTAGTGACCATTTGAAGTTACAACGACACTGAAAAAAGTGATGTGATGATTTTTCATTCTTACGACTATTTGCAACATCCCCATGGTTCCCTGCTCAAAATTCAGGCACTTGACAACTGATTCATATTTATGACAGTTGCAGTATTCCATGTTACTAACAACTGCAGTGATGCACATAATAACTGGGGCAAGGAAGGTCACAACATGGGGCAAAACTCTTTGAATAACCACCTCGCTTTAGCAACAGAAATGTTGGGCTCAATTGTGGTCGTAAGTTGAGGACTACCGGTACTTGCATCAGATACACAAATACATGATCCCAGCATTTATATGACATTACTTTGCATGTGTTGTCATTTTGGCATCATTGCGTTATGTGGTGGATGCCTCCATCTTTATAGATTTTTTATTTTTATTTTATTACCCAAGGTAGGCAGGAGGACATTTTCAAGGATCTTTCTCAATTCTATTTATTTTTGTTTATTTATTTATTTGTCAAGCAATTATAAGATAACAGGTATAAGTATAAACATAGTTATGAATACATGAAAATGGATACATATAAGAAAAATAAAAAGAAACAATAGGACAGGGACGGTAGGCACGTTGGTGCGCTTATGCACGCCCCCCTACAGCCCTCTTAGGAAAGGGGTGAGGTCAATAGTAGACAGTCTAAGGGTAAAGTTTTTGGGGTTGAAGAAACTACAAAGTCAGTATTCCTGACATTGATCACTCTGCTGCTGAAGTCGTATTTCCTGCAATCAAGTTTGGTGCAGTTTACCTTGAGTTTGTATCTACCGTGTTTCTCATACAATAAGGCTGGGTCTTATTTTTTTTTGAGCCCCCCAAAAATGGCTAGGCTGTCTTTTGGGGGATGACTTAATTCCCCCCCTTGCATCTTTGGTCGGGCAGGCGGTGATGGCTTGGATATTGACCTTGGCGTTGGTGGGGCACTTCGTATCGGGGTCAACGCAGGCAGCACCATATCCGGGTGTGCAACAAAAGTACTTCCTAACGGCAAGCCCTCCCACCATTCCTCCCATTTCGCATGTTTTAAGATAGGCCTTAATTTGGGGGGAGGGGCTTAATGTCATTTCACACCTATAAAACATGCTGGGACTTCCTCGTGGGGGAGGCCGTATTGTTGGAGAAACAGGGTATTGTGTGCTTATGTATTGTTATGGCTGAAGTTGAAGTATTCATTGACAGGTAGGACATTGCAATGTATAATTTTATATACTATACTTAGATCGGACCGAAGGCGGCATAGTTCTAGGTTTTGTAGGTAGAATTTCCAGTCTGGTGGCATAAAGTATTCTGCAATGGGTAGAGGAGTGAAGAACTCTTCTTGTGAAATATTTCTGGACTTTCTCAACTGTGTTAATATCAGATACGTAATGTGGGTTCCAGACTGATGAGCTGTATTCGAGTATTGGCCTAGCAAATGTTTTGTATGCTCTAGTTAGTAGTGTGATATTACCAGAGAAAAAGCTGGTAATTAGGTTAACAACTCTTAATGCCTTTCTGGCTATGTAGTTACAGTGGGCTCTAGCACTTAGGTCATTAGAGATGAGTACTCCAAGGTCCTTGACGGAGTTTGGATCATCAATTCTACATCTCATTTCCCTCTCCTCTTTTTCAGTTAGATTGGGAAGGACCCTCTTCCTCTTTTGAAAGACGACAGATTCAGAGAAGGTGTTAAGCAATCCTATCTTCTCCTGATTTTACATTACTACTTGCTTATCTTCTCTGTGAGACGATGAACAGCTTCCTAGACTCCTCCTAATGTACATGAGACACCACCTGACTCATCCCACATTCTTGCAACACGACTTCCTTTTTGGAGATTTCTTTTCCTTGACACCTTTCTGGGTCCTTTCCTCCTTAGAGGCCTTCACAAAGAACTTTGTGTTCTTCATCTCCCTGAGGCTTCAAGGAGAAAAAAAAATGCCCTTCAGTTCTTTCAACAGAAAGGTGCATTGTCATTTGTTAACCTTCTTCATCGTTCATCCAGTTTGATTCACAGGCTGCTGAAGAGGCCCTCAGATGTCAATTTACATTTCCAGACAAAAAGGTATGGCCAAAAAAAAAAAAAAAAGAAAAGAAAATATGCCAAAGAAATCCAGAAGCTGTAGTGACATCTGCTGAAATCTCCTGCTCGACAATTTAATTATTAAAGGACTTATTTTTGCCTCTGGTTCACTGAGAAGATTAGGAAAAAGAAAGTTTTTGAAATTGGCATCTAATTGGTACCCAATTGGTACCTGGTAGGCTTCACTAGCAGGTGAATTGATAAAAGGAGAGTTCCAGACCTTAAGAGATGAGGCAAGACAGTTCATTTTTCAATGTAAATTAGGTATACAGAAATATTTCCAGGAGAATTTATCTCGATATCCCGTAATGTCTGAAATGAAATAAATATTTGGACAGCAGAATGAAAAAACAGACAAAAGATTAATTACATAGATTAATTACAAAATTATTTCAACCTTATCCCTTCAATTCTTTTTTTGGGGGGTTTCATAGGATTTTTGTTTTTGCTTTTTGCATTTTTTCTTCTTTATTCTGTTATCCCTAAGATGCTATTGCTAGATTACAATTCACAGGATTTTCCACCATTGCTGAAGATGACTGTGCCTGATGAGAACTGAATTCTTTTATTTATTTATTTATTTAGTCAAGCAATTATAAGATTACAGGTATATGTATAAACATGGTTATGAATACATGAAATGGATACATAAAAGAAAAAAAAAACACAAGAGGACAGGGAGGTAGGCATGTTGGTGCTCACCCCCTACAGACCTCTTAGGAAAGGGTGAGGTCAATAGTAGACAGTCTAAGGTTAAAGTTTTTGGGGTTTGGGGAAGAAACCACAGAGTCAGGTAGAGTATTCCTGACAGTGACCACTTTGTTGCTGAAGTCGTATTTCCTGTAATCAAGTTTGATGCGATTTACCTTGAGTTTGTATCCATTGTTTGCTCTTGTGTTGTTATGGTTGAAGCTGAAGTATTCATTGACAGGTAGGACATTGCAATGTATGATTTTATATACTAGATCAGACCGATGGCGGCATATTTCTAGGTTTTCTAGGTCTAGAATTTCGAGTCTGGTGGCATAAGGTATTCTGCAACGAGTAGAGGAGTGGAGAACTCTTCTTGTGAAATATTTCTGGACTTTCTCAACTGTGTTAATATCAGATACCTAATGCAGGTTCCAGACTGATGAGCTGTGTTCAAGTATTGGTCCAGCAAATTTTTGTATGCTCTAGTTAGTAGTGTGATATTAGAAAAAGTTACGTAGGATTAGGGTAACAACTCTTAATGCCTTTTTGGCTATATAGTTACAGTGGGCTCTAGCACTTAGGTCATTAGAGATGAGTACTCCAAGGTCGTTGATAGAGTTTGGATCATCAACAAGGTCTTGACTATTCAGCTTGTATTTTATTTTCTGCTCTTTTTGCCAATGGGTAAGACAGAGCATTTATTTGTTGAGATTTGAAGTTGCCATTTGTTTCACCATTCTGATACATTGTTAAAGTGTTTTTGAAGGGTAGCAGTATTGTCTGTGGTGTTGAATAGCTTCACATCATCAGCAAAGAGAACGCAGTTGCTCTTCATATGATCACAGAGGTCATTTATCTAGAGTGTGAAGAGAGTTGGTCCTAGAACTCTGCCTTGGAGGACACCACTGTTGACAGGTACAGAATTTGATAGGACATTCCCAATTTTGACCATTTGTTGTCTGTTTGACAGGAATGCTTCTATCCAGTTATGCAGGTGTCCAGAGATATCCTAAGATTTTAGTTTTAGAAGTAGTTTGTCATCTACCACTGAATCAAAGGCTTTACAGAAGTCTATGTAGATTGCGTCTATTGCTTTGCCCTGAGTTGTGTAGTCCATATGTTTTTGCAGTGTAAGAGTTGCAGATTACAGGATAGTTTTTTCCTGAAACCAAATTGTTTATTAGAGAATAGGTTGTTTGTCTCTAAGTGGAGGATAATGGATTGGTTAATAATTGATTCCATGACTTTACAGGTGACGCAGCATTAAGGAGATTGGTCTGTAATTTTCAAGTAGGCTGGGGTCTCCCTTTTTGAAGATGGGGATGACCGTGGCTTGTGGCCATAGTTTTGGCAAGGTGCTGATCCTGAAAGATTTTTCAAAGATTATGCTTAGAGGTTGGGCTATGGCAATGGATAGCATTTTTAAGAAGTAGGCACATATTCCATCCGGTCCAATAGATAGAGATGGTTTTAGATTGCATAGTGCTTTTTCAACATTGTCTTCTGTAAAATTGATATGTATTAGATCATTGAAGTTGTCTGTGGTTCAACTAGGAAATACTGAGCTTGATCCATTGCTGTTTACAAATATTGAGCCAAAGAATGTGTTCAAGAGGTTGGCTTTAATGGTGTCATCGTTGCAGTCTTTACCATTAGGTCCTTTCAGGGGTGGGATGGACCTTGAGTCTTTTAGTTTGTTCTTTACGAAACTGTAGAAAGCGCAGGTGGAATTGGTGCATAGAAGATTTTCCTCTTGTTTAATGTGACAGTTGGTGCATTTAGTCTTTATCTGATGGCATAAATTTTTGTATCAGCTTTTGAAGTTGGCAACATGACCAGATTTGTTTTTTCTCCAAAGTGATCTCTTTTTGGATTGAAGCTTCCTAATTGTTATGGGTAATTTGTTTTTTCTGGTTTTGAAAGTTGTTATTGGTACATATCGTTTGATGACTCTTTTGACTTCAAGTAAAAATATGTTGTAATGGTATTCAACAGTATTGCATCCAGTGAATAGAAATTCAATAGAAATTCAGTGTCCAAAAGAGCTTATGGAATGTACCAGGTACACAAACACACACTTCGTAGCATTTTTTCTTCATCATTTTATTTATTAAATCTCTTCTGTGTTGCACAAACCATCTCTCATCAATGTTTTTGAAAGCTCTCGAAACAATATTTATTGATTTTCCTTTGTCTGTGTCATGGAATTGTGTAATTATGATGGAAAGTAACTTTCCACTGCTTTCCATTGCAATCTCTAGGTGCAATAAAACCATAAAATCATATCACAGTACCTGCTGAAAACAATGTAAAATTAAGATGGCCAAAACAGATGACAGGCAAAGCATCGGCATTAGTTTGCTATTTCGCTGTCTTGGGGTTGTTATTTCCCAAGCTATGTTTAACACATTTTTCAGAAATGACTTAAATAAAGGCTAACTGGATCTCAGAGCGGAACTTATTTCAAAAAGTCACGAAAATAACTGAAAACAATGGTTCCACACAGGGGTGAAATTCAACCACCTCGGCCCACCTTGGGAGAGGTGATAGGGATGACTTGAATTGGTAAAAAATCACCCCTGGTTGCTATTACTATTATACCAAATATACCAAGCCACGCCCACAGATCTGGTCGGGGAAAGATTTGAATTTTACCCCTGGTTCCACACCACTGTTTCTTCATCCCTTGGGAATGTCTCTTCATGAGCAGGTCAAATAAACTGACCAGAGACAACTTGTAAGAGATGGTCACATGTATGTCGGGACTCTCGGGAGTAAACTCACGACCCGTGGGCCGTATGTGTCAGGCGCTGGCCATGCCCACCCTCATTTCAGCAAAGGGGGGGGGGAATTGCAATACCATATATGAGGACATGATCTGACCCAAGCCTTGTTCCAATTAAACAAACACAAACTGTGTATAAAAATCAAACCTTTTTTAATGCAGTGCTGGGAATTCTTCGCATTCCCCGCCAAGAGTCATTTAAACCTAATTGTCCAAGATAAAAGCAAACCCTTTCAAGGTTGTAAAAGGCAGCCAAGAACAGAAGTCTAATTACTGATAAATATCAGCCGACAGAAGTTTCAAAAACAAACCAGAGTTTACAGAGCTTCAACGAGGACTCAAAGAACTTCTTCGCTTCCTGCAAAGAGTACATCCCCAAGGGCTAGTTTTTATCCCTTATGGGAGGGGCAATCACCTTCCAGCCTTACTCCCGAGCTGCCCTTGCTACTTCAGTTGCTCTCTCCTTCAAGCAGACCCGCGCACACACGCGCACTGGGCACAGGCTCCCGGGGATCCTCTGCTTCACTGCTGCCAGACTCCAAAAGCTCTGAAGGCAGCACCCCACTCTCCAATAGTCCTGGCCCCATTCCTGCATCAGATGCAGGACTTGCGTTCAAGTCCTCGCTGTCAGAGACCTCTGCTGCCCACACCTGCTGCTGGCGAACTACAACAGGACAATGTGACAACATGAGTTTGATACCCCTGTTATAGATTAATGCTAACACTATGGGGATGTGGTGGTTCAATGGCTAAGATGCTGAGCTTGTCGATCAGAAAAGAAAGGTCGGCAGGTCGGCGGTTCGAATCCCCCAGCACTGCATAACAGAATGAGCTCCTTGTCATTCTTACTTATCCCAGCTTCTGCCAACCTAGCAGTTCAAAAGCATGTAAAAAATGCAAGTAGAAAAATAGGGACCACTTTGTGGGGAAGGTAACAGCGTTCCATGTGCTTTTGGCATTTAGTCATGCCGGCCACATGACCACAGAGACGGCTTCAGACAGCGCTGGCTCTTCAGCTTTGTAATGGAGATGAGCACCGCCCCCTAAAGCCGAAAATGACTAGCACATATGTGCGAAGGGAGTTAACCTTTTAACACCCTGAACTGTACTTATAACCCAATTGGAAGCCAGTCAGTATTTGCAATGTAGCTGCCATATTACCAAACAGCCTCATATTAGTCAATACAGTGAAGAAAACAAACCCTTGGAGGAGTGGAAGTGTGTTTGAGAAAGAGAACATATCTTTTGTTTGTGTGTTTGCAAAAGAGCACAAATGTGTGCTAATCGGGACAACCTTGTAGTGCTTGGTTCTCAGTATGCTTCATCTGAATTTCTTTTGGCAATGTAACCGATTATTAAAACAATAATTCTTTCCTAAGGATAAGAGTAAAATAAGGGTGGGAAAGGACAGGTAGTTTGCCAGTTATGAAAATCTATTCTTATATCATCTATTACCTAGGCATATATGTAATCTTTCATCCCAGCTGCATCATAGCTTCTGTCTGTTGATGTAGGTGGAACTGGGCATGCAGGTGCATGGCCAAATTGGGGACTTACTCCTTCAGAGACACCGTTGTCCCTTATAGAAACCCATAGGCGAGCCCACCAAACTGCTACAGGTAGTCCTCGACTTCCAACCACAGTTGAACCCCCAAATTTCTGTTGTTAGGTGAGACATTTCTGAAGTCAGTTTTGCCCCATTTTATGACCTTTCTTGCCTCAGCTGATAAGTGAATCTGTCAGCGTTCCAGAAAACCTCTATTCCAACCAAAAACTCTGAGACAGAAATCTTCCCAAAGGATCTTTTTTATTTTGGATAGTAAACTGGCACAAACTGGGGAATCCCAAATCTGAAAGTTCTGGCCTTCCCTGCAATAATTAAAAACTACAAATCCATCCCCGGCACCTGTCATCACATCACATGCCCCAATCACCACCTGTCCCAAATTGAGACTTCTCCTCACTTATGCGCAAAATAACATGCCCTTGAATTGGAAAAAGAATGTTATTATGCAGGGGTGGGATTCTACCAGTTCGCACCTATTCGGTAGAACTGGTTGTTAACATTCAAAGCAGTTCGGAGAACTGGTTGTTAGAAGAAATTACTGGCCTAATCCTGTAAGGAAGGCAGGAAGGAAACATTCTGGTGTTGCTTACAGAAACTGCCTCTCCGTTAACCCTGATTACATTCTTGGCAGGACTAGACTTCCTGTCTCAGGAACTTCTCTGGAGTTTTTTTCCCCTCCTTTGCTGGTACTTTGCTTGTGTGGAGTGACCGTTCAAAGTTACAATGGCACTGAAAAAAGTGATTTATGACCGTTTTTCTCACTTACGACTGTTGCAACATCTCCACAGCCATGAGAGGCCAGGCAAGGAGATGTGTGCCTCGATGTGAGTGATATTGAGTTGGCCACATCCAGCCAATAACATGACCACCAAGCCATGTCCACCCAGTCACATGACCACCAAGCCACGCCCACCACCTAAGCCACACACAGAACTGGTTGTTAAAAAAATTGAGTCCCACCTCTCTTATTATGTCTAACTATGTACATTCCAAGAAATTTTTCCCCTCCCATTTTCCCAGGCTCAAAATGTGGTAGCGTGGGAGCATCTGGTCTCAATATCGCTTCCAAAGCTGACAGAATCACTACAGTTGTTGTTAAGTTAGTAACCTGGTTGTTAAGTGAATCTGCTTCCCCATTGACTTGTCTTGTCAAAAGGTCACCAAAGGGGATCACATGACCCCAAGATACTGCAACCATCATAAATATGAACTAGTTGCTTAAACATCTGAATTTGGTTCACATGATCATCGGGATGCTATAAAAGGTCACAGGCGTGAAAAATTGTCATGTCACTTTTTTCAATGCCGTTGTAACTTTGAATAGTCACTAAGTGAACTGTTGTAAGTCGAAGGCTACCTGTACAGGAAAAATAGTTTCTTTTTCTTCCTGGGACTCAATTTCAACTCATTCACCCAGTCTTACTCTGCAGGACTTGGGTAAGAACTTCCACGCAACCTTTTCATCCCTGCGTTGAGATGAATTAGTTAGATGTGATTAGCATACAGGGAGTCCTCAATTTAACTATTGTAATTGGGACCAGAACTTCCATTTGTTGCTAAGTGAGACCATTGTTAGGTGAGTCATGCCCAATTGGCCGCTTTTTGCCATGGTTATTGAGCAAATCACTCGTTAAGTAAACCATTAAGTTAAGTGAATCCCCAGGATATTTAAATACATGCCTGTTGCTAAGTTGTTGAATTTTGCTTACGTGACTGCAGGGACCGTGAGAGTTGTCTGTCATAACATTGGTTGGTCATTATGCAAACGGTTGTAAATCACTCACTACCTGTATTGATATTTCACCTTTAACTCCAGATGATTTCCTCAGCTGGCTTCATGTAGATATTATATATTATTATATAGTGTGTGCAGTGCCCCACATAAAAGAGGTTGTGGGTCTCATCCTTCAGCCCTCATCACTAGTAACTGATATCACCCACTCAGGAAGGAGAATTATGATGCAGTGCCCTCAGTTTCAATTCCAATAAGGTGTTGCAAAATATATTATGATTGATGGCAATAAAAAGCAGCTGAGAAACCTAGCAAGGTAAGGAAAGCTGCATTCCTAACATTCAAGTCTCAACAAAGGTCATTCATAGGAACAGCCAGTTCTGTCTCTCTCTCTCTCTCTCACGCACAGCTGGCTCTGAGCTGGATCATCCAGTTTCATCCAAGATACTTTACAGTTGAAGTCCCAATACTTTCTCCAAGATCTGTCATAATAATGGACAGAAACACTGTGGGGTTGACAGATAACCTCTTCCAAAGAGAATTTCTCATAGCTGCAGATATCTATCACCTCCCAACCTCAAAAGATTTTATTTATATTTCACTCTTCTTACCGTCCCTCTCCCTTATTTCTCAAGTCCATTCCCTCAGTCCCACCTTTGCCACCAAAAGGTGCCAGGAAGAATGATTGGTCAAACTGGTGATGGAAATCAAACGCTTGACATCTTTAAAGTCAATAAGATTGAATCAATTCCTAACTATTTTGCAAATTGTTAGCTCAGTTGTCATCTCCTTGGCTTCTTTGGTCAACATACAAAAGTGACTTTATTAGCAAAAAAATGTCTTGCACTTTTTTTTCTGAAGGAAATAGAGTTGGAAGGGACCTTAGAGCAGAGGTGGGATTCAGCAGATTCTGACCAGTTTTGGAGAACCGGTAGCGGAAATTTTGAGTCATTCGAGAACCGGCAAATACCACCTCTGACTGGACCTGCCCCCAAGTCCCAGCTGATCCTCTGGGTCTTCCTTTTTGTTTCCCTGCACAGGAGAATGGAGCTGGAAAGCAGGTTAGTGGGATGGGGAGGGAATGGGGATTTTGCAGTTACCTTCCCCGACCATGCCCACCAAGCCATGCCATGCCATGCCCACCAAGCCATGCCCACAGAACCGGTAGTAAAAATGTTTGAATCCCATCACTGCCTAAGAGGTCTTCTAGTCCAACCCCCTTGCTCAAGTAGGAGTCCCTATACCATTTCAGACAGGTGGCTCTCCAGTCTTTTCTTAAAAACCTCCAATGATGAAGCACCTACAACTTCTGAAGGCAAGCTGTTCCATTAGTTGATTGTACTCACGGTAAGGAAGTTTCTCTTTAATTCCGAATTGCTTCTCTTCTTGATTAGTTTCCATCCATTATTTCTGCATGAGTTATTAAAATGACCTCTTATAGATGGCATTTCATTGATGTAATGAGGACAGCACGGTATTGAAATGTTGTTGTCTTTATGTCACAAACCTAAGTAAGAACGTATTGTATTCAATTGTATTCATTTTCTACCAAAAGGATTAATTTATTTACTTATGCCACTTCACTGGAAATAACCAGCCTTACAATAATATAAACAAAAAAGTAACTAAAAGTATTGTGACATGCATATCCTTTAACGTATTTAAATCAAATTTTTTTCTGCCACTTCATTTTCTGGAACTTCTTGGTAAGTTTGATCTGTGACCCGGAATCAGAATCAGAATATAGCTAGAAGGGACTTTGGGGGTCTTCCAAAGCAAGCAGGAGACTCTATATACCATTTCAGACAGGTGGCTATCCAGTCTCTTCTTAAAAACCTCCAGTGATGAAGCACCCACCACTTCTGAAAGCAAAACTGTTCCACTGCTCAATTGTCCCCCGTTAGGAAGTTTCTCCTCAATACCTGGTTTCTTCTCTCTTTGATTAGTTTCCATCCATTGTTTCTTGTCCTGCCCCCTCTGGTGCCTTGGGGAATAAATTGAACCCCCTTCCTCTTTACGACAGCCTCTCAAATACAGGAATACTGCTATCATGTCTCCACTAGTCCATTTCTGTAGACTAGCCAAACCCACATCCTGCAACCATTCTTTATATATTTTAGTCTCCACAAAGATGCCCATCCCATAATTGCCTCCATATTCCAGAAAGTAACTTGATTTGAGAACCAAGTGGGGAATTTCTCAGCCATTATTCAACTTCTAAATGCCTGGGATGCAAATTTGACGAATATGTTAACAATTGGAAATCTGCCAGAGGAAGCTAGTTGTTTAACAAAGACGCTGAAGGAGAAAAAGGAAATTTGTTGTATTACAGATTTGATGACTTCTACCACTAATAACAGCCATCACTTAGCTGAGAACTTCCCAAATGCCTGGGAAGTAAATAAAAGGAATAATAAAGAAATAAAATACATGTAGTCCTCGATTTACAACTGTTTATTTAGTGACCATTCAAAGTTATAACGGCACTGGAAAAAGGGACATGACCGTTTTTTACATGACCATTACCATCCCCATGGTCACATGATGAAGATGCTTGGCAACTGATTCATATTTGTGATAGCTGTACTGTCCTGGGTTCACCTCTTGTGACTTTCTGCCAAGCAAAGTCAATGGGGGGGGGGGGAGGAGCCAGATTCACTTAACAGCCACATTACTAACATAAAAACTGTCATGAGTCAGTTAACAAGTGGGGCAAGAAAGGTCATACAATGGGGTGGTGGCCTAGAGGTGGAGCTCTTGCCTCACAGTGAAGAGGCTGTGAGTTCGATCCTAGGTATAGGCTAATATTTGGAAGAGACTCTCCTGCTTGAGCAGGGGGTTGGACTAGATGACCTCCAAGGTCCCTTCCAACTCTGTGGTTCTGTGTTCGAAGATCCACTTAGCAAATGTCTTGCTTCAGCCACCACCAATTATTTATTTAGTCATGTTTATGTAGTGCGTACTGGAGGTGGAGACCCTTTGAGAGCTGCATGGAACAAAATTTTATTTTAATGTATGCCAATTAGCATACATTCAAAATGACAATAAAGGTTCTATTCTATTCTGTTGTTCTGTTCTATTCTTACTCTATTCTCTTCTATTCTCATTCTCTCCTCTCTTCTATTTATTCTATTCTTTTCTTCTCTCTTATTTATTTTATTTTTGTCAAGCGATTATAAGATTACAAGTAATAGAATAAACATGGTTATGAATACATGAAATGGATACATATAAAAAAAATAAAAAGAAATGATAGGACAGGGACGGTAGGCACATTGGTGTGCTTATGCACGGCCCCTACAGACCTCTTAGGAAAGGGGTGAGGTCAATAGTAGACAGTCTAAGGTTAAAGTTTTTGGGGTTTGGGGAAGAGTCAGGTCGAGTATTCCAGACATTGACCACTTTGTTGCTGAAGTTGTATTTTCTGCAATCAAGTTTGGTGCGGTTCACCTTGAGTTTGTATCCATTGTTTGCTCTTGTATTGTTATGGCTGAAGCTGAAGTGTTCATTGACAGGTAGGACATTACAATGTATAATTTTATATGCTATACTTAGATCAGACCGAAGGCGTCGTAGTTCTAGGTTGTCTAGGTCTAGAATTTCAAGTCTGGTGGCATAAGATATTTTGCAATGAGTAGAGGAGTGAAGAATTTTTCTTATGAAATATTTCTGGACTCTTGTCTCTCCACTCTTCTCACTCTATTCTTCTTTTTTCTTATTCTATTCTTATTCACTCCTATTCAGAAACTTGCAGCTTCATTGTGGCTGTAAGGGCTACCTATAATGCTTTGCAAGCACATTCAGAGCAGGAGATGTTTTTAAAAGTCGGTTTGGGCAGTTGTAGGACTTTTTAAAAATCTAACGACTCTCTTTAAATAGTTTCAAAGCTCTATCGCTGCGAAGCCGGTTGTTTAGATGAGAAAAAAAGGAAATTTCTTGCAGCCCGACAATTAGGAAAGGGGCAGGAGAGCTTTTCGGGCTGGTTTCAAAGGCTAGATTTGCACCCTGCCATCTCGAAGACGGCATATAGCGGGAAAACTTCAGGCTCTTCCCAGTTGATTTTCCCCTTTGGAAAACCTCATAATTTTCTTTTAAAAAGGCAAGGTAAAACAAAAACAACAACAACAAAAAAAACAAAAAACCCTCCTCCATCTCGACAAAAGCGGTTTCCAAGGAGGGGGGAGGGATTAGTTGCCAAGGTGATTTGGAGGAGGCTGAAGAATGCATCCCTCCCCTCTTGCCCTCCAGGCGCGGGTTGATGACATCACCGGCCTTAAAGGGGAAGAGGGTGGGCATTTAAAGGATCCCACGGGTGGATTCTCTCCCACAATGCAATGAAGTTCTTTCTGCTTCTTCCCACCTTCTTTTCATTGACCCTTTTCGGAGGGTTGTTTTTTTTTTTTTTTCCCCCTCCCCCTTCCCCTTCTTCTCTCTCTCTTTTTTTAATCTGGCTGACAAATATTACCTCCCCCTCGTTTCTGGCCCTTTAAGGAGGCCCCTTTAATTCCTTTCTTTTGGCTTCCTTCTTCTTCTTCTTCTTTTTTTTTGGGGGGGGACGATTTGGGGCCGTCCCCTCTCCTCCAAGAGAGGGGGAACCGCGATCCAGGTGAGGTGGGGAGGTGGGAAAGGAGAAGAGGTTGGGGAAACGGGGGTGGGGTGGGGTGTGAGGCGGGGGACCTTTACCCGGGACGAGTGGGTGGGTAGGTGGGTCTCCGGTTCTTTTGCAAGGAAACGAAACTGGCTCTTTTCGCAAAGGAAGAAAGGAGCTTGCAAAAAGCGGGGCAAAAGGAGCCGGGGATCAGCATCATCATCATCAGCAGCAGAGCCGGGGTGGTTTGTGCGTGCAAGCGTGCAGGCGAGAGATCCCGGGGTTGGGGAAGCGTGCAAGCGTGCAAACGTGGGGAAGAAAAGTGCAAGCTCTTTCCTGCACCCCCCCGCGCGGGGAAAAAAAAGAAAAAGAAAAAGGTTGCAGGTTAGGCTGCTTTTGTGTGCTGCAAGAGAGAGAAAGAATGTGAAAGGGAAAATTCCCGCCTTTTTTTTCTTTTCTTTTCTTTCCCCCCCCCCCCCCCCGGTGCTTAGAAAGCGTCGCTTTGCAATCGAAGAATCGTTTCCGATCTTTGATCCAGCGAGCTGGGAGGAAAAGCCGAGAGGGGCAAACGCGGCAGACTTTCACACGCACCGCGGGGGTTTTGCCCCCTTCCCGCGGCGCTTCCCTTTGGGTGGGAATTAAACGCCGCACCTTCGCCCGTAAAGTGAAGAATCCCCACTTGTTTTATTTTCCTTTTTAAAAAAAAAATAAAAAATGTTCTTTTTTTTTTTTTTTTTGCAAGCGCTCTCTCCCGCTTGCAAACTTCCGTGGCGGCGGAATAGTTGGCGCTGTAAGTTGGCGCACACACGTGGAAGATGCTCGTGTGTGTGTGTGTGTGTGTGTGCTGGAAAAGCCGTGTCCGTTGGCTCGAGGCCTGAAAACGTCGGCTCTTTAAATTAAAATGGTACAGGCCGGTGTAAGTGAAAGAGGAGTAGGGCGTAGAAAACACTTTGGGAAATGAGGCGAGCCTAGACGGGTGCTTCCCTCTTTTTTTTTTTTTTTTTTTTGTATGGGTGTAGGCAATATTCGTCCTGCAGAAAATGTATAGGAGCCGAAAATAACTTCTTCACGGCACAACCTCCCCCCCCCAAAATAAATAAATAAATAAAATAAAATAAATGCAATGTAGGCTTTGATATTTTGCAAGGGAAGCCCGGATCTGGAGACGATATTGCAAACCCTGAACTAAAGAGCAGAATAATATTGACTGGATTCCCTTCATGTCCCAAGTCAAAAATCAAATCTTGGAAGTGTTGTGTGAACTGGGATAGAGACTGTGTTTGAGCACACAAATAACTCTTAGCTTTGGGGGAACAAAACTATGTTCTGTTTGGCTTTTTTCCCCTCCCTCCCATATTCCTGCAGTACATCATTGATAAAGCAATCAGAAGTTTGAGGTATGGTTGAAGCTGAAGGAAATGCTTAAGCCTGAAGGAAACAATACAATTGTTCCTATTGTTGCTGGTATTTGGTCTGCAGAGCACTACCCAACCATTAGGTGGCAGGAGAGAGCAATTTTATTTGCAGGTGTGTGTTGTTTTTTTTTTTTTAGTGGTGGTTGGAAGTACTGCAAGACAGATAGGTCAACTCCAGATTTAGAACATTTCTGTGGTTGTTTGTAAAACTGGTTTATAGCTTAGCAAGTACGCTGAATCAGGCAAACTTACATCTGAGATATGTTTCAATTTGAACCACAATTTAGAGCATAGAGTAGTTTATTATCTGCTCTTTTAAAAAGGAGCAACAGGTTTCGGCGGGGTGTGTGTTTGTGTATATATACACATCTAAAATATTTTGATCCTTTTTAAAAGAAAAGCAGATAATAAACTGCTATCTATCTGACTATCTATCTGTACACACACACATAACACACATGACAACACACTGTGTAAACTCAGCCAGAGTTATGCTTCCCCCCCCCCCCCCCCCCCCCCCAAGTTTCCGTAACTCCAATTAGAACATGATTACTTGGATAGGGCTTGCCTGCTTGGTTCATACAATTTGCTAATCCCAAACTGGATAAATTAAGATTTTGCACTTTCTGTGAAGCCTTGGGGGTGGTATAGGTACAGGATTGTGGTACTTTGTCCAAAGTGAGATGATTTTAAAGTCTTACATTCATTTTCTTCTTTCTCTTCCCTTTTTTTTTTTTTTTTACAGTGCTGGTTTTCTTCGACCCTCTGCCTCTTCTATTACTCTTCTCCGTTTGAAAGTCAGCCAGCTCGCAAGAGCCAAAATGGCGTCTGGCGTGGAGCTTCTTCGCTTTCAGCTGCCTGGCCATGAGGCGGCCACCCTCCGCAACATGAACCAGCTGCGCTTTGAGGAGCGTTTTTGTGATGTCACCATCGTGGCAGACAGTCTCAAGTTCCGCGGCCACAAAGTCATCTTGGCAGCCTGCTCCCCATTTCTGAGAGATCAGTTCCTGCTCAACCCTTCCTCCGAGCTCCAAGTGTCCCTCATGCACAGTGCCAAAATTGTAGCTGACCTACTTCTCTCTTGCTACACTGGAGCACTCGAGTTTGCTGTCAGGGACATTGTGAACTATTTGACCGCTGCCAGCTACCTCCAGATGGAGCACGTGGTGGAGAAATGTCGGAATGCCCTGTCCCAATTCATCGAACCCAAGATCAACCTCAAGGAAGAAACGTCCAAATTTGGAGGCTACCGGAAATTCAAGTCTTCCAGCGTTGTGGGTTGCTCTACCTCATCCAATAAAGTGCACTCACGCAAGAGGTTTGCTGAAGAATTCCTCAAGTCTTGCATATACTTATACAAGACAATTATTAGCCTGTTTGGGTGCCCTTTTCACCACTAGCCTGAGTTCCTTCCTAAAAGAAAAAGGGGGGGGGGAAATCCATGGAAAGAACAAATTGTTTTGGGGGGGGGGGGAGTTTCCAGACTGGTCACCTAGAGGTGATTCTTACTCACCCCAGCTGACCAATGCAAGCTATTTAAAATTGTTCTTAGTGGTATTTCTTTAACTGTGTGCTCTAAGGCAGAGGTCTCCAAATTTGGCAACTTTAGCTGGCTGGAGAATTGTGGGATTTGAAGTCCACAAGTCTGAAAACTACCAGGTTTGAGGACCCCTGCTCTAAGGAATATATTGGGTAAGCAAGATAATAGCACCATGTCAAGGCAGCCAAATCCATAATAGCTCTCTGCTTCAGTCTTGTCTATCCTGTGTAATTACAGATAGTCCCCCACCTACAACAGTTCATTTAGTGACTGTCCAAAGTTAGAATGGCACTGAAAAAAGTGACTTCTGACTATTTTTTACACTTAAACGACCGTCGCAGCAGCCCTGTGGTCATATGATCAAAATTCAGATGCTTGTCAACTGACTCATATTTATTCATATTTATTATTAGCTGTTACTAACAGCTGCAGTATTGCACTTAATAACTCAATAACTGCAGCAAGGAAGGTCATAAAATGAGGGCAAAGCTCATTTAATAACCATCTTGCATAGCAACGAATTTGGGTCTCAACAATTATGGTCGTAAGTGGAGGACAACCTGTACTTGCATCAGATGCACAAATACATGACCCCGGCATTTATAGGATGACATGACTTGGTTTGTGTCGTCATTTTGGCGTTCTTGCATTGTGCTGTGTCCCAAGGCCATGTGGTCCTGTTTTGTGATGATCTGACCAGCAACATCAGTGGGGAAACCGTGTATTCACTTAACCGTGTTATTAACTTCACAACTGTACTGATTCATTTTAACAACTGTGGTAAGAAAAAGTCGTAAAATGGGGCCCAATTCATTTCGCGACTGTCTTGCTTAGCAATGGAAATTTGGGGGTTCCTGGTCGTAAGTCAAGGACTACCTGTGTTGAGAAGAGCTGCCTGTCTCTAGAGATGGATAGAGCTAATTAGACTTGAGAGTTACTGGTTTGCAATAATGAACCAATCGTCTGATTCCTTGTAAGAACAGTGGTATTACCCATGCCTCCCAGCTTCCTTTCTAATGTTCTCAATGTATTCTTATGGTTGATAGGTCGATTCAGCGGCCTGTTAAGCTGGAGTTCCCATTGGAAGAGGAGTTGGAGATGAAGGCAGAAGAGGAAGAGGAGGAGCCGGAGGAGGATTTTGGGTATGAAGACTCTGTCTCTGACATCTGCATCGTGAAGATCGAATCGGCCATGGAAGTGGCTCAGCGGCAGAAGAAGCAACAGCAACAGCAGCAGATGAGCACCAGCTGGAGCAAAGACACATCGCCTCAGCAAAGCTGGAACAAGGAAAGCTCACCACAGGAAGTTTGGGACAAGGAATTATCTCCTTTGCCGGGATGGGACAAAGCTGAATCCGGAGACCAGGAAGAACCTCAAGTCAACTCTACGGTGGCAGAAGCCATTGAGTCTTCTCCAGAGTCTACACCAGAGAAAGCTCAGCACGGTGTGGTCAAGGCCTCCTATAGCCTCTCTGAGGATGATGTAGGGAAAGGCCTCCTGATCATCCCTGGGGGAGGCTATTTGGAGGAGACCAGTGAGGCAGCAGCCGTTGCGGCCGAGTGCCAGAGCAGCAGCGGTGGGATGGGGCTGGTCCTCGCAGGACTGAGCGGCCGTCCTTTCTCTACCTTTCCTGTGGTTGGGAGAGGGGGAAGTTCAGGAACCCTTGGGGGAGGTAGCGGGATCTCTAGGATCATCTGCTGCACCAAATGTGAAGAAGTCTTCCAAGGGGTGGAGAAGCTGGTTTTCCACATGCGGGCCCATCACTTCATTTTCATGTGCCCTCGGTGTGGCAAGCAGTTTAACCACAGCAGCAACCTCAACCGGCACATGAATGTCCACCGTGGGGTGAAGTCCCACTCCTGCACCATCTGCGGGAAGTGCTTCACCCAGAAGTCCACACTGCACGATCACATGAACCTCCACAGTGGCGAGAGGCCCTACCGCTGTTCCTACTGCGACGTGCGCTTTGCCCATAAGCCCGCCATTCGCCGCCACCTCAAGGAACAGCACGGCAAGACCACGGCGGAGAACGTCATGGAGGCCAGCGTGACCGAGATCAACGTCCTCATACGTTGAAGGAGGAGGAAGTCGGGTAGCGGTGGGAATTGGAAAAGGGGGGGGACTCCTGAGCTCTGAGGGGGGGATGTGGGCTGTAGGGATTAGTTGTAGGGGTAACGAGCCAGGATCCCTGAGTTTTGTGGGATAGGATTAGTGCTAGTGTGATAGAGGGTGGAAGCCCTGGATTCTTTGGATGGGTGTGGGAAGGGCCTAGTGGATTAGCAGAGTAGACCGTACATGAAGTGAAGCTCCTGGATAGTCCGGGAAGTGAACAGGATCTAATTAGTTCGAATAGAAGGCATTAGGAGATGGGATTCCTGGGATCTGTCCTCATCCATCACTGCAGACGACAAGCTCAGGATCCAAAAAGATCTTGACAGACTTGAACAGTGGGCCCAATCCAACAACATGACATTTAATGTGGAGAAGAGCAAGGTGTTACATCTGGGCAGGAAAAAACCAAAGGTACAAGTACAGATTAGGCAAAGCCTGGCTCAAAAACCATAGCTCTGAGAGGGGCCTCGGAGTCCTAGTAGATGATCACTTAAACAGGAGTCAGCAGTGTGCGGCAGCAGCCAGAAAAGCTAATACAATCCTTGGTTGTCTAAACAGGCATAGAAACAAAACAGCAGAAAGTATTAGTACTGCTATATAAAGCCTTACTAAGGCCACACCTGCAATACTGCATCCAGTTTTGGTCACCACATTACAAAAAAGATGTTGAGATTTTGGGGAAAAGTGCAAAGAAGAGCAACTGACATGATCAAAGGCTTGGAGACTAAAACATGAATGGTTGCAGGATTTGGCTTTGGCTAGTCTAGGGAAAACAAGGACTGGGGTGACATGATAGCAGTATCCTAGTATTTGAGAGGCTGCCACAAAGAAGAAAAGGTCAATCTATTTTCCAAAGCACCTGAAGGCAGGACAAGAAACAATGGATGGAAACTCATCAAGGAGAGAAGCAACCTGGAATTGAGGAGAAACTTTCTAGCAGTGAGGACAATTAACCAGTGGAGCAGATTTCCCTTCAGAAGTTGTGGGGGCTTCATCACTGGAGGTTTTTAAGAAAAGTCTGGACAGCCACTCGTCTGAAATGGTATAGGGCCTTCTGCTTGAGCAAGGGAGCTGGACCAGAAGACCTCCAAGGTCCCTTCCAGCTTTATTGAAATCCCTCACAGGATCCATATGGCCCTTTATCAAAAAATAAATAAAATGGCTACCTCTTTTACAGCCCAGTCCTGTGCAGAGTTTGTTCAGACATCGTATGACAGTGGACAGAGCTGCCATCCAAGTAGGCATAGTAGGATTGTGGCTATGGGTTATTCAGAGGGGAAATCTCACTTGAGATACCTCTTCCTTCCCTACTGAGATGGATGAGACCTGGAACTATCTCAGCCAAAGAAACTGGGTGGGGGGGGAAAAAAAAACCTGAAGCCGTGTGGCATACAGGAGATTGCTCTCCACCGACATTCAAATACAGTTGGTACATGCTGCCAGCCATCTGTGGCCTTGGACCTTCTCCCCTTGTCATCGGCTGCAAGAACAGCTTTAGAAAGACTGCACAGACGAGGCTTTTGATCACCTGAAGCCTTCGAGAACCAGAAAACGGTGGAAGGAAAAGTTGGCAGCCACCTAAACTTCACGGGTGACATTTGCTGAATTTGACATCATTTGCATGTCAAAAGAAAGTCTCCACTGTGGCGTTTGATGGGAACGGCCGCCTACTGCAATTTAACCCAGGTATATATATATATATTTTTAGAAAAAAGGCAATAATTCAACAGGAAATGGCAGAGGAGTGAGGGATCTGCTGGAGGGAGTCGTAGGGCCGGTTCTCTTCGGCTCCTCCTCCATAATTGTACCGCAGAAATAGAGCAATTCATCCTCCTGAGACATTTGGTAAGAACAGCCAACATGAAGGAAGTGCTTTGATCACATGGCTATCAGTATAAACATGTCATTCAAGATGGAGACCAGGCCTTTGCGAGTTTTGATGGCCCCTTTCTGCTCACCCAAGAGAGGCAAAACAAGCTCTGGGTAGCTCTCTGTTGTCACATAATTTGGCTTTTCTAGGGCAGGGGTCTCCAACCTTGGCCACTTGAAGTCCACAAGTCTTCAAGTGGCCAAAGTTGGAGACCCCTGTTCTATGGTATTTTCCAGGGTATTTGGTGTTCTGGAAAACAGAGCATTTTTTATTCAAAAATAACAAGCGTATCATTTTTTTTCTTTTAAAAAGAATCAGTACAGGTAGTCCTCGGCTTATGACCAGAGTTGAGCCCAAAATTTATCTTGTTCTGTGAGACATTTGCTAAGTAAGTTTTGCCCCATTACATGACCTTTCTTGCCACCGTTGTTACCTGAATCACTGCAGTTGATAAGTTAGTAAAAGGGTTATGTGAATGTGTCAAACCCCTTGACTTTGTTAGAAGGTCACAGAAGTTGATGAAGTTACCTTGGGACACAGCAACGGTCACAAATACGAATCAGTTGACAAGCATCTGATCACATGACCAAAGGTCATAAGTATGAAAAATGGTCATAAGTTGCTTTTTTCAGTACCATTGTAGCTTTGGTCACTAAATGAATTTTAAGTCGAGGGTTACCTGCACAGAAAGAAAACCAAAAAAACAGATCTTGGGCTCAGTGCTGTTCACACATTACAAAGCGCTGTTTAATAGGATAGTGACTATGTACCATTATAGAGAAAGAATAAGTTTTTAACTGTCTTGAAATCTCAAGCAAATTTGATCAGATGGTTTAAGGGTGCTCTTCCCTCTTTTGTCAAGAACTAATTCAGATGTTGCTAAAGAGTAGTAAAATTAGGCCTTGTTCCCCAGTCATTTCATGATCATATCCTTGTCCTTTTTTTTCTTGGCGTGGAAGTTGCTTCTTGTCTTCTTTCAGGATGTTTCATTCTCAAAAAAAAAATAAAAAAATCTACAGTCCTGGAATTTTTCTAGTGGTCCCATCCAAGTAATAAGCTGACTTATTTAGATTTTAGAAGGCTTTGCTTTCTAATACCAGCTGAGGTATCTTTTCAGTGCAGGGAACTTAAAATATCCACAGTTGTAGATTTGGCATAGATTCATCCTTCAAGTATTGCATAATTATTATTTTTGGCTACTTTCCCATTAATGAAATCACCATAAAACTTCACTGTTCTATTCACATATTGTGCTCAGCAGGAATTATTGTAAACTTTGTTTACTGAACAAACCATAGTTGACTGAGAGTTCTCACTAAACCTAAACCATCCCTATAATTTGTGACTCCGATATAAAATTTTGGGAGCATTCCATACTGAGACAGTGAATACTTCATGCTTAAAAGTAATCAACATGCTAATCTTTGAAAAGATGGATTTTGCAGTCTGTAGAAATTGGGAAAGTTGATGAAATGGGGCTGTAGGAGAAGAAATGTCGCAAGTACAGAATCTTTAAGGCTTGTTCATTGGAAAGGCAGTTAATGGCTTTTTGGATGCTACCCATGCACTTTTTTTATCAATTATCTTGAGGGCTAAGGAAAAAAAAACTTTTAAAAACCAACCCAACTGGGAATTGAATTGTTCTGGATTGCTGTATTGTATATTCAGTAGTGAAAAGGGCAACCTGCATTGAATCACGCTGGAATGGCTGCCACAAGTGTGGCAATGGGGGATATTTCTCCTTGCCATGACAAAAGACTTTGATCCCATGGACCCTAACTAGTTTTTTTTTCCCCCATTTTATTTTATTCTTTAAAAAAAATAAATAAAACCAACCATAATACTGGTGCTCCTGTTGTTGACTGGATTTCATTGGGGAAGGGGACCAAAATTTCAGAGTCCTTTGCTGGATGTCCTCTTGACTTCCAGATTTTAAGAGGAGAATTGATCGGGTAGACTTCGGTTTGCAGAATCACCCATTCAACCATGAATCATGGTTGGTCAAATGAACCTCAACTAAACCTGCCACACCAAAGGCAGTTCAACCCCAGAAAGGCTTATTGCCCAACTGTTTAGGAAATGACTGGTCTTACGTGCCCCTTGCCACCATTTAAGTGCTTATTTACAGGTGAGCATATTTACAGATGGGCAAACGGAAAGAGTCTTGCGAACTGCCCGTGCCAGCAAGTATTAATAAAGGCTCTGTCCCCTTCCAAGTGTACCGCAGCTGTAAAAAAAAAAAAAAAAGCAAATGAGTTCTCTGATTATGTTACCTAGCAGGGTAATGAGACGTCTGGGAGCAAACAGCCAAGTCCAGGGCACTTAGGGATCCCACAAATCAGATTCTGTTCTCCCTGGATCTTTTTTTCTTTGCCCTTTGCACACACACACACAATAACTTGTTTATCCTGGATGCCAGGAGATGGGGCAGAGGGGTCACCCCAAATACATTAAGGAGCATGTTCGATGCTCCACCGAATCCGTGTAAACTTTTCTGTTTTAGATGAAAGAGTGCTATTTTTTTCTCTTAAGTAAAGATGAAAACACAAGATTTCAAACACCCCCCCCCCTTTTTAAGTTGCGTTTTCCTACGTAAGTTTGAAGACAAAATTCCTTGATGTGTCCGATCACATTGGCCAATAAAA